>RJWM01004784.1:0-97778 GCA_004363535.1 Dasyprocta punctata
TTGCAGTTTCATCTCTTGACCCATGGAACCCAGCTTCCATGTACAGAAGCCTGTTCTAGCGTCCTAGAGAGGGAAGCCCGGCAGTCCTTGGGTATCTAGTCAGTTGAATGTAGCCACATGAGTTAAAAGCTACACAGCCAGCCCATAGACTCATGATAACTCACACACTGAGTTCGAGTAGTTTAGTACACAGCAAAAGTTAAACAAGACAAGGCCTAAGGTTTTGTGACCTGGGAGTCATGGGCAGCTGCCAGAGGATGGGGCTGAGCTGCCTGAGTGCAACCGAAAGGTATGGGAAGTTCTCACGGCAGCACAGAGCCACGTGGGAACTTGCCTTTCAGTTTTCAGAATCTTCTTTGAAAGAAAGTGACTCATAACTGAGATTCTAAGAAATTAAGAAACAAAACAAAATCCCTAGCTAATGGCTGTGGCAAACAAGAAATTTGGCTCAAGCACTGGAATGGTAAGCAGGAAACCCTAGGTTTTAGTCCTGGCACCAGCAGAGATTGGCTGATAATAGAAGTCCTTGGCCTTGAACACACCCACTCTCCACTTCCTGGGGTGGAAGAGATGGGGCTAACCCATGCGCAAGAGTGGAGGTTGCTCAGTGGACGCTTGCAAAAGGCTCTAGGTGTAAAAATTCCCCTCTCCTTCCACAGTGACCAGTAGAATCGGCATCCTGACAACTCTTTTCTGCAAGATAGTGAATTTTAAAGGATGACCTCAACAAATGCTGGGAAGGAAGACTGGGGATGTCCCATTAGGGACATTACATCCTTCAGTAATTCCCCCAAATTAGAAAGTCCCCGGAGGATGCTTTCTTTAGGCAGCTGAGGTAGGGGTGGAGGGGCTTGTTAAGACTGAAAGAAGGCTCACAGGGTGGGGGAATGCATACTGGCAGAGCTCAGCCTCTGAGTTCTCCCTACATGATCCCCACATCTAAAAAATAACAACTGCTCAGTAGCCTCATACTTTAGACTAATTTTTCTCATCACTTCCTCTTAACACACATACACACATGCATTTCCAAGTTTTTTCTGGTGACCTAAAAGATGCACACAAGCCAGATGCCTGCAGATTCTGCCAGAGTCAACTGTTCTCTCCTGTCTTAGGGACCAATGAGCAGTTCAAGACCCAACCCTGGAATTCAGAGGATAAACAAGGCCTGCTTCCAGGGGAGTTGTTTCTCTGAAGTACTTCTGGCTCTTTCTGAGTTTGATTCAGCTGCTCTCTGATGAAATGTGGATGATACTTGCCTAGAAAGATGTCTCTAAAATTTTAGTTATCTTCTGCTTATTTAGTTAACATTTATTCAAATATCAGTTGAATACCTACTGTGGGCCAGGTGTTGTTCTGAGGGTTGAAGGTACAGCAATTAAAAAATAAAATGAGAGGGCTTGGGATGTAGCTCATGGTAGATCACATGCTAAGCATGTGCGAGGCCCTACGTACAATCTCCAGTACTGCAAGACAAAAAAAAAAAAAAAAAACAACAACAAAAAAACAGTTTTTGCTGTCAGGGTTTTCCATTCTCTTGGAGACAGGAGAAAAATCTGTGTCTAACATATCAGATGGTGAGAAGTTCTGTGGAAAAAACTAATGTAGAGTGAAGGAGAGAGAGGTTTTAAGCAAAGGAAGGAAATTACTTTAGCTCTCTGCACTTGCGTTTCCTCATTCATAAAATAGGTAATCAGACCCTTCTCAGAAAGTGCCATGAAGATTCAGCTAGTTCATCCTTTGTATCTCATTCACGTGTTTAATTAACATTTATGAATGGCAGCAGTTGTTTTGCAGAGTTCCACGTGCGCACTATCCCTTTCTCTATCCCCTCACCCTAGTATGTACTTTGCCTTTGTGGAGAAGGGTCCCAGCTGCTTGCTCCCCTCCCTCCCACCAGCTTCCTTTCTCCAGGGTGAGCCTGGGGCTGTCTGGGGGTCCAGCCTTGGAGCTGTTGCTGCCCAGGAACTGTTCCTGCACAGGCAGGTGCTGCCCCGCCTCTGTCCCCGGTCAGCTGGGGTAGGCACACCTGTTCCTGGAAAACTTGGAAATTTCCAGATCCCACAGGTACCTGCTGAGCTGTGTGCGTAGCTTTCACTTAGTGGCACTAAAAATAATATGTGTTAGATAAGTGATCATTTATGACGTTTTATTAAAAAAATAATTTTATCATCCCGACAGCGTTGTCTGCCAAAAGAGTTACACCCAAAGAGGCAAATATGATTTTCCTTAAATTGTGTGTGGGATGAGGGTTGTTTCAAAAGTTTTGGTTTTTGATTTGGTCTTTTGTCTTTTTGGTTTTGGATGTCTTTTGGTATTTGTTGTGGAATTCAGGCATTTGTGGTTAGATCAGCTGGGTGTGGAAGAGAGTCTTCTTGTTAGATTGAGGGTTCTGTGGCTCACCCACCTGCAAACAAAAAGGGTCTCTTCAAATGATTTTGCTGCCAAACTTGAGAAATATCTTGAGTGCATACTCATTTTCTGTGGGATTCTCTGGCTTTGCTTGCTCCACCCCACAGTTACCCTGTTGATTTCAGCTTCCTGACACTGTTGTTTCTTGGATGCGTCCCAGACCCTCCCTCCATCACCTCAGGTTCCTGGGGCTGCCAAGGCTACAGCTCCCCCAAGTAACAATCCCTTGCTGTTTTCAGCGACTGTTACTGGTGTGTGTGCCTCCTCGTCATCTTTTCTAAGTGGCCTCAGTCAGCATCTCCTTTTCCCTAGACAAGATCTCACTCACCAATCAGAAGCCCGGCTGGGCTTTACTTGGTTGAGGGTGGAGATTCCTGGCTGGTAAACCATCTGATTTTTATGGGGTAAATGTGTTTGGTATTAGCAGCTCTTTATTTTTAAAAAATATATAAACCGCTTCAGGCAGCATTCACACTTCATTAGCCAGTAGGATATCTTTCCCAGTCACCAGAGATCTCTTCTGCATTGGGTCTCTGCAGGCTGTCCAGGGATTGGGGTGGGGGTCAGGTCACATTTGAATGCCTGGCAAGCACAACTGGAAAAAAAATGTTTTCTCTTACATGTGTGTTCTTTTCTTTTTCTCTTTACAAACTAAAATCATATAAAGGGTTTGTATTTTTTCTGTAAACCTATTAATCTAAGTAATCTAAAGCAACTTCTCAAATTTTCCATGACATACAACACATTTTTTAAAGCCTTGAGGTTTAATTAAAGGTATGAATGAATGAATTTCATTCTGAATTTAGCTGTCCTCAAATGCCTTAAGCACTGTGTTTTATATGTGCACGTAGGTGTTAGACAATTTAAATCTGAAATTTTTGGTAGACTCTTCAGGGAAGGAAATAGGCTTAAGATTTTGCATGGCTTTCGGCACTACTATTCCTGTAAGGAACTTTGAAGGAAACTTGACAATGCTATTTTTCTCACTTAAAGTTAATACGAATTGTTCCTCCTACTCTGTCTATAATCTAGGGGATCTTATTGATGGATTCACATTTTAAATTTGGTATATTAAAATTACATTAGAGTTAAAAGCAATGCTTTTTAAATGTTTTTAGTGAATCTAGGAGGCAAATGCTTACTTAGCTAGGAAAGTATTCATAGTCAGAAACAGCCTCAGGATCTTGTTTTTAACTAATTCTGTGTTCTAAGGGCCTAGAAAGTTGTTCGCATTTTCCAGAGGCTTCCTTTGGTCTCTGTGGCACTGGCCTTCCAGGGCACAGTCTTGCTTCAGTGCAGTTTTCAAGCTGTGCTTCTGGACATGGTCATGCGCATCACCTGAACTTGATAGACTCTCAGCTCCTCTTCTGGTCCCTCACTTGGAACAGCAAGTCTAGAGGCAGGGCCCAGGGATCTGCTTTTCCAAACCATATGGGTGATTCTGATCTGTGCTAAAGTCTGAGAACCATAGTGGTTCAGTGTGTTGGCTCTATGGACTTCCACAAGGATCAAATCAAGTCTTACCTCGTTGTAGCTCCGAGGGTCAGCAGCAGCACTCCCTGGTTGTCCACACCATGATGAGAGCAGTGGGACTTCCCGGGGCCCTGCCTCGGTCACAGCTGATGTGAATGAGGAGGGCTGGGTTTGCTTCTCTGAGGAACCCAATTAGCCTATTAGTGCTGTACTCTCAGATTCCCCAAGGAAACCCAGCCATCTTCTTTGCAGACACAGGCCTTTGGCCACAAATCAAGAGGGGGTGGATGCATCACTTAAGCCAGCAGATCTCTTCCTTGGGCATCCACTCTATGTGTCTAACAAAGAAACAGGACGCTGGTACGTACTGATAAGAAAACAGCTTTCAAGGGTATGTGGTCCTGAAAGTGATGGATCTGCATCAACACGGACAGAAGACCGGAGATTTTCAAGTCAGTGTTTTCCAGACTGATGCAGGAAAAGGCAAGGTGCAGGGGAGGCAATGTTCAGGCCAGAGCTGGGTTGGACAAAGTTCAGTATGTTTTGGGGGGTCAAGCCTTGCCTCTGCCATTTCCCTACAGTAAACTTGGACAAGTTTATTGCCTACTTGGATCAAAATCTCTTCTGTGAATTGGTAATGGTAAGAAGAATAAAACCTACTTTCAAGATTGTTTTCGGGGTGGATGAGACAACACAGTCACAGCATAATGCCTTTGTAACACTTAGTACATGGCCAGTTTCAGAGTGAGGAGTAAATAAAAATTGGTCACCACTATAAAGTCACTGTGAGTAATAAGCCCCCCTCACATTTTATCGAGTGCAATGGACAAATCAGACTGAGAATGGGGAGAGTGCAGCAGAAGCAAGACTATTTCTGGATCTTGCATGAACAGAATGGGTGGCAGACTGCAGACTGACAAACAGACCGACACACCCCTAGGGTGGTTACAGTGAGCAGTTTAACTCCTGTGTTCCCTTCCTTATTGGCTTGAGTATGGGTTGAGGGTGGGGGGTGCACAGTCACCTTGATGAATGCCTGTACCTTTAACCTGCTCCCTGTAATTATTTTGTGAGTTTTAAAAGCAAAAGATTAAACTACAGGAGTAACTGTGTATTTATTTAGTTTTTGGGTTGGTTTTGTTTTGTTGAGGTTTTTTGGGGTTTTTGTTTTGTTTTGTTTTATTTTTTTGAGACAGGGCCTTGCTATATGCAGCTCAGGCTGGCCTCAAACTCACTGTGTAGCCCAGGCTGGCCTCAAACTATCAATGATCCTCCTGCCTCAGCCTCCCAAGTACTGAAATTATAGGTGTGTGTCACAGGGGATAACTTCTTAATTGCAAGTGCTTTTTCAGTCAGAGTTAGCATAGTGAATTCCATACTTTTGACCATCTATCCTCCCACCTTTGTTTAGAGACATCTCAGATGCAGGACCTCAGTCAATCCCTTAGGCTGATGGTAGTTTTTCACTCAGAGTGAAAGCCCTTATCCTGAAAATAGACCACTTTAAGTTTTTATTTCTTAAAGTCATGTGCCAAGAACCCGTATTTTGGTCAACAAAAATGAACTGTGTATGCAACTGCAGCTCCATAGTATTACAGCACCTAGTGACGTTGTAACTGTCTCTGTTTGTATAATTACACTCTATAATGTTCGCACAATGATGAAATAATGAAACAGTGCATTTCTCAGAGCATACCCCTATTGATAAACATGATTTTGTTTCTATGACATTTGCTTAGATTGCCCCCACCAGTGAATAAACCCTCAGTGTTGATTTTTTTTTCAGTAGTGACAATAGATGGTTATTCAGTGTTTATTTTGCTTTGTTCGATCCTGATGTGACAAAAAGCAACTCAGATTTCTAAATTATGATTATGATTTTTAAAATAATTAATATGCCTACAACTGCATTAACTATAAATAATGAAATACACTGGAATCAATGGATTAATCCCATTGTAAGACAGACTTTGAGTCGTTTGCATAGTCAGAAGACAGTGTTTACCCTGGGGAGCCTCCTCAAGCCACCTGCCCTATTGTTTCTCCATTGGGTGGAGCCAACTGTAACTACACTAATTAGGCTAGAAACTAATTGCATTCTCCATTCCGCACTGGGGAGTAATTTAGCCTTAGGAATTCCCTGCATTCTCTGACTCTGTGTTAATTGGACTGACATTATGGCAAAAAAGAAAACAATTTCTGAAGGAAAGTCATTCTGAAATTCTGTGTCTCAGTCATTCGCTGCATTTGCTCCCTGCCACAGATCCTCTTCCAGTGTCTGTTAACTTCCTTCACAAAGAAGCAGTGTGTTTCTCCCGAAGACATTGCTGCAGTACTTTTTCCAGGATTATTTGCAAATGGAAGACAGCTGGTGTGTTAGTCAGCTTTTCTGATGCTGTGACAAAATACCTGAGAAAAACAGCTTATAGTAGTAAAGATTTATTTTTATCATAATTTCGGAGAATTCAGCCTATAGTCACTTGGCTCCACTGCTCCTGAGTCTGCAGTGGGGCAGATCATCGTGGCAGAAAACATGTGGCGGAGCAAAGCAGCTCACCTCATGATGAACTGAGGTAGAACAAGAGCATGAGATAGTGGGTTTCCACCTTCCTCCACTTTGTAGCATCCAGGACCCAACCCTATTGATATTGCTGCCCATACTGAGGGTAGTCTCGCCCCTGCCGCCGTTTGCTGACCCATATGCTAGTCATCTCTGGAAACATCCTCACAGTCACACACACAGAAGTGTGCTTTTCAGATTTCCTAGGCATTTCTCAATCCAATCCATTTGACAATCAAGATCAATCACCATAGGACCAGGAATATAGCTCAGTGGCACAGCGCCTGCCTGGCAAGCACAAGGTCCAGAGTTCAATTCCCAGTATCAAAAAAAAAAAAAAAAAAAAAAAAAAAAAATCAACCACCACAACTGGTTATGGGGCTCTTCCTTAGCTATTGTCAAAAATGCTAAGAAAAAGAATGAGATGCCTGCCTATCCCTAGACAACCCTCGTCTCTCTTGCTGCCTTATCTTGGAGAAGCCATGTCTTTGGAAAGGGAGATGAAAGAGAGGGGCATGGACAGAGGAAGGAAAGGAAGGGCAGATATTGTCCACAACTAATGTCAGGGATGTTCATCCAAGGGCAGTGTATTAGGAGCCTAAGAAGAAACGTCAGCACAGTCAGAACAACCTGCTTCAAGGAGGGTGTGTTTGTAAAAGAATTGATGCAGGTGAATCACAAGAGAGAGTACTGTACACCAAGGCTAGTAGCCGTCAACCAGTCACCACCCTTCGACTAAAGGGTCATGAATGGAAAATGGTACTAGAATCTACAGGAAGGGAAAGTTGGATTGTCAGTGCCCCGACAGCTATAATGACCCTTGGCCCTCTCCCTCTTTTTCTTGGCCCTATATCTCCCTTTCCCCCTCTCCTCCCCACCCCTCTCTCTCTCAGAGCTAAGTACAGTGGATCCTGTTGCACTCCTGCCTCTGGCTTATTTCAGATTTCTTACTAAAACTGGGAAGACCTAGCTTAGTAAACCAGAAAGTGAATTTTAGCATTGAACAACTACTCACAAACTCCTCCCACAGCCCCCAACCAACATTGTGAAGTAGTTCAGTTATCTTGAGATACTTCTTTCATTTGATCTTCAGCTGCCATTTTCTGATTCCTTCCCAATTTCCTTTAAAAGCTCCATTTTAAAGAAATGTGTAACAGAAAAACCTTCACTCCTGACCCTTATGAAGATATACTGGAGTTACTCAATAATAACCGGCAGTTGCCCTGGTAACCTCAGACACTGTGCTTCAATCACTTATATTCATCACTGTCTCATGCCTTCAAGTGAGTAAGTTCTCCTGCTTCATGCTAATGAAGAAAAGGGACATTTTAGTAATTTTTTAATCTCTTCAGCTCCTATTGTAAGAGAAGTGGTATTGTTTGTGACTACTCACTAAAAAGAATTTTTGTTATTGTTTTGTTTTGGCTAAAGAAGTAAAATCAAATAGAATTCATCCTAGATTCTGAGCACATTGGAAAACCCTGTTCATTGTGTTTGGTTTAGCCCCGTACTCTTAACTTGAGAAGACGTAAGTAGGTAAAATTTGAACACTAGAACTTAAGAACAGCTGCACCAAGGGAGAGAATGGGAGGATGAAATTGGCAAGTCGGTTGTCATGTCAGATATCACCAACTAAGATTACAAAAGTCCATTAACTCCTGCACTTTGTTTGTTTATTTATTTATTTATTTATTTTGGTACCAGGGATTGAACTCACAACCTCGCACCTGCCAGGCAGGCGCTTAAGCCACTGAGCTAAATCCCTGGCAACTCCTGCACTTTGACTTGAAGAATACTGCTTGGAATTTGGCAAATCTAAAGCTGAAACACAGGAGAAATTTCTTATTTTCCAATCAGTTTACTGGCTTCCACTGTCATAGCAGAAATCTACATCCTCCTTACAATGAATCCCTACATTGTAAGTTAGAGCATCGACCTCTTGGTAGGAGCTTCATATAATTCTCTGCTTCCTCTGGGGGAAGAAGAGTCCTGCTACCCCTAACAGGCACATCCTCTTTTACATTCCTCTCTTGACCCTTTCTATGAATCCAAAATTAGAGGAAATATGTCCTTCGTCATCCCATGGCAGGACTTACGATGTTTGATTGTCACAGTGAAAATAAACTGGCAGTAGATCAAGGATCAAGAAGTGGAATCATGGGAATTTTGGACATGCTAATCCAACAGAGACAAGATCCACATGTTGGTGACGGACATGCCCAACACAGTCATCCAGTCAGCAGTTAGACCTCACACTGTCCCAAGAGAAAACTGCAAGCATTTCATTATTACTAAACTCTTACCAGTTGCTCTTGATTTTTTTTTTCTCTACCCTTACATCTCTGTATAACACAAATTTATTTTCATCTTATGTTTCCCTTTGGAGTATGGCACCACCAGTTGCATTTTTGGTGCCGTGGCCTAATTGCAGTCTAGAGCACTCATTAGAATCCAAAATCGGCATCTGGAACCAGCCAGATCTGCCAAACAGTCCCTTCCCAATTGAAGTCTTTACTCCAGGCTCTCTGAAAGAGGCTAAATTGTCCTCTGCCTTCAAATCTCTTAATGCTCAGATGGAAGAGATCAGTTATACATACATGGGAGGGCATTGCTGCTATTTCAAGACAGATTGTAAGTAGTGAGCAGACTGGTCATTTACCCAGAAATAGTTACTGTTGCATGAGGTTATCTTCACAATTGTGCATTATATGGGCAGGATTTCCAGTGGTCCCTCAAGTTCCTCTTCTAGCCCTGCTTTAAAGTTTAAACTTTCCTTGTCTCCTTGGACTAGTTTACTGTGAACTTGGGAGGAGGAGCACTAGTTTTATGACCCAAGTGTTTTGTTGTTTTTGTTATTTTATTTTATTTTTAACATGTTCACCATAAGGCTTCCTACATCACAGACTCGAGAGATAATCAGATTCTGGCATTAGAAAAGATAAGGTGACATCCCAGATATATTTCCTCCCCACCCACACACACAGGGATCTCTATGGCTCCAATGATTTAGATGCTAGAAGACTTAAAATTTGGATTGTAAGAATGATATAGGGAAATACCAAAAGGTATTGAAAACTAGAATTTGATCATTCAAATATGTTGCATTTTTGAAGGCCACTTCTCCCCCAAAACTTTTTCATTAGGAAATATCTGTACTTTTTTTCCTTCCCAATTACTATTTTATTTTAGTGACAAAAATCTGTAACAATTTCTTATAGAAAGCCCTAAATCAAGTATCTAATTAAATTGAAATTCAACTCAGACTTGTAGAATTGTTTTCTGATCTTATGTGGGAAAGAAAAGTTTCCAAAATCAGTCATTCTTTAAACCTTCAATCAGTATAGCTAGGAGAAAAATAAGTGAAGTAAGATTGTGCCTTGCTGTGGCTTAGGGGAATTTCTGTCAGTAAATTTTCATGTGATATCTAAATCTCTAGGTAGGACTGAGGGCTTGTTTTTTTATTCTTTGTCTACAAGGACTTTCTAAATTAAGTGCCTTCTATCTCACCAGGCGGTTATGAATTCTGCCTTGAGTTTCAGCATGAATCAGCTGTATATTATGCACACAAGCAAGCACCCTGGCTCAGCATTACAAAGAAAGGCACTCTTCAAGCTGTATTTTTCTTTGCATCCTTGTCTGATTTTTCCAGGCTCTTCTTCCACTTCCAGAAATGTCAACTCCTGGAGTTTATTTTTCTCAATGGTATACCAATTTCAGTGGCAGTACAAAGGGAGGCTTAATAAAACTGGAGTTGATACTTTGAGCACAGCTGTCTCTGAATTGGCGTGTAGAGAGCTCTGTCAGCCTTAACCTGAAGGCTCCTGTTGAAACCCAGGCAGAGCTGGCTGTCTACTTCATTCTGCGTTTTGATTTGCCTCCTACAAGCAAGTTCATAGTGTGACCCTCTGAACTTGGCATGCCTCATGAAGCATTAGATCTCTGTGTGCAGAAATGTTCAAGGAAACCCAAAATCCTCATCTAGAATCTGAATATGCAGTTAGCATGTTGGGCCCCAAGACAGGAAGGCAGTGTGATTTTAAGCAGAACCTGTTTGTATGCTGCCACAGCCTTATGCTTAGCTTCACTCGGACTCGTGTCGAAGTACAAAAATTAGTAAATAGAAAAGAAAACAAAATCCCTGCTCAATTGAGCTGATATGCGTTTTGCCACCTGTGCAGACAGCCCTTTTTCTCTGGAAAGCATTACCAGATTACTCTTCTGAGCAGCACTATGGGGCTGGCCTGGTCCCATGCTGTGAAACTGGATTGTTTTACAAAGCCGGGGGCTGAATCAGGACTCCAGTGACCATAATGTGGTTTTGCAGAGTGGAGGTACAGGTTGAACTCTTCGGTACGGAATGGAGAAGAGGGAGGAGAGAGATGAGGTATTGTCAGTGAGGGAGGAACTTTGGAGGAACAGAAATATCTGCATGGAAGTATTAATTAAGTTTCTCATATGTGGTATGCAATGTGAATCCTCTTCCATGTCACCCCATAAAGTCTTCAGAAAAAAAATCAGTTCCTTGTTACCGAGTCTTTGACAATATAAAGAACTTGGGAACAGTCTTATTTCATATCCCAACTCCCCTGCTTATTAGCCATTTTACGATGCGTAAGTTGTATGACCTCTGTAATCCTCATCTATTCAGTGGAAATAATAATTGTATTCACCTCATAAAGTTGTTGTGAGAATTAAATGAAATAGTTCATGGAAAGTACCAGCAAATGAGTGCTCAGTAGAAGTTACCTACCGCAGTTATGGCTATAGTTGCTTCCCTAAGAATAACTCAGAATTTGGAATGTCTCCAGTGGTTGCACAAAGGTGCTGAGTCCTACTTCATGATGGCACAGGGTAAGGAGGATGCTGCCTCACAGGACCTGCTTGCAAATAACACTACACTCAGCCCAAAGCATCCAGAGCAGTGGTGGCGAACCTAGGCCACATGTGCTGCAGCGAGCTGTTTATTACCATTGCAAGCTCTAAAAGCTTCACCAGCACAGATCCTAGACCAAACCTAGTTACTCACTTGGCGGTGAGCATCAAAGCTCCCTGAGTAGCCAGAGAGCCATAGTTCTGTTAAGGGTCTCTACTTCTGTTGGACACCCTTAAATCAGGGTGCTGTTCAGAAATGCTGGGGTCCAGGCAGAGCAGGAGCTCCGGGGAGGTGGGGCCACAGGAAAGAAGGCCGGGACCAGAAAGAAGGAACTGCAGTGGCTCTCATGGGTCCACATCAGTCTCACCATCCAACTGCTTCTGCCTGATGTTCCCACCTGGCCTGTATTTCCCACCACTGTATGCATGTCTGTCCTCATGTCTCTGCTTCCTCGTAACTTTGGATTGCCAGGACCCCTTCTGGCCACAGTGCTGTCTCAGATTCACTCTGCATAGAATTTCACCAGCAGCTTCTGCTGAATCCTCTGCTTCCCAACCTTATATACTGAGAAAGAATCTGACTGGCTGAGTTCTTCTTTTTGCTGAGTCAAGTCATTGGCTGATAGCCAGCTTATATAGACCAGAGAGTTTGAGACTGGGTATTGTACTGTGTAATCACCTATGGCCAGAGGGGGCCAGGTTACTTAGCCTTTCGGCAGGAACTGAGGGTACAGGAGGTTCTAAGATTACCACATCCAAGAAGTACCTTATTTTGTCCAGTAGGACAAATTATACTAGGTTTTCCATCATCTAATATTTTGGAAGTAACACTCATACTATAAGAGGTAGTTATATTCAGAGAACACAAAGTTCATTGCTGATGAGACAAGGTACAGAACTTTTTTTTTTTAATGTCATAAGAACTGTAATCTTATAACAGCTAAGGTAAACAGTAAGCTACCCTTTCTACCCAGTAGCTCCTTTGGTCACAACTATGTGACAGTACAAGGCAGTAATTGATTTTTATAATCCTTCACTCCTAGGTAAATTACATTTGATATACTCTGGTGTTGAAAGTAGAGAAATATTTTCTCTGTCTTAGAAAGATTTCTATTGGGTATAAGAACAAGAATATTTAAATCATTGTTCCTTAATTTGTTTCAGAGTTACTTGATGGAAAACCTTCTTTTTCATTAATGTAAATTTTGTACCACAAATCTGTATGCCCCAGAGATGGTAACAGTGTGAGAAAATGAGGGGAAGCACATGACCAAGGCAAATCAACCATGATGCTTTCATTCATCTGTTTAAAACTGGAGCTGTTAAGTCTTGTCCTCCAGCATCGTCAGCTGCTTCAGTCCCTAGTTGCTGCCATTTCAGTGTGCAAGGAAAAACAGATGGGAGATAATGAAAGCAACTTTAGACAGAAGATTTTCTTTTTCTTTCTTTCTTTCTTTCTTTCTTTCTTTCTTTCTTTCTTTCTTTTTTTTAACTGTACTTGAAGGAATTTCAGTCTTCTGTGACGAGAGTATCCATATTGAATACCCTACCCTTTGGGCCTGAGGATCAAAACCAGGTCCTCACACATACTGGGTAAGTGCTGCACTACTGAGCTATACACCTCCAGCTCAAATTTAGCTTTTTTATTCTCTCAACCATTCAACAGTTTTCACTGAACGTCTTCACTATATAAGCAAATTACAGCCATGCTTCATTCTATTGTGCTTCACTTAGTGAGATTTGCAGATAATGCTGCTTTTACAAATTGAAAGTTTGTGGCAGTTCTGCCTTGAGCAAGTCTGTCCCCACTATCTTTCTAGCAACTCAAATGATTATTGGCATTTTTTTAGCCATAAAGTATTTCTTAATTAAGGTATCTAAATTGTTTTTATAGATTATATACACTTAATAAACTATGTTATAGTGTAAACATAACTTTATGCACTGGAGAACTTTATCTCATGGGACTTGCTTTACTGTGATATTTAGCTTTATTGGAGTGATCTCTGAAGTGCACATATATATAGTAAAGATGAATTAGATTGGGATAGGGCCCTTAATGAGGACAGATAACAGAATATAAAATAACTGTTAGACAAGGTCAAAGGTCTACATGCTATAAGACAAGTGCTGCTGGAAATCCCAGTCAGGAGAGGTGACTTCAGCTTGGATGATCAAGGAAGGCTTTGTGATCATACTGGCTCTTGACATCACATTTTGAAAGATGAGCTGATTTAGACAGAAGAGAACAATGACAAAAGGCTCAGAGGCAGTAATGTACAGGGCATGTGCAGTGAGCTGCTCATAATTAACTTTGAACATATGCTTTTCATCTGTAATATTACAGTTGTTTTGTTTCTTGTGTCAATATAATTTTTACTTCCTTAGGCAGTAAAGCTGGGGAAGCCTAGTAATGTTGCCTTCTCATTCCAGAATTTCATGTTAGCTGGATCCCCATGGAACATCTTCTACCAATTTATCCTGTGTAATTGACTTGCCTGAGACGTTCCCTATTTTCATCACAGTTTGCTTCACAGTCAAATAGACCTCACCATCTGGAACTTCTTTATTTTTATTTTTGATTTTTTAGCCCACAGTTTCTTCCACAAAAGGTCTGTTAACATTTCTAAGTGTCACACAAGGTCCTACACCATTCTGCTTCATTGTCTTTACTTTAAGGTTTATATTGTCAAAAGCCAACCACTGAGATTTAAAAACAAGCTCTATCCCTCTTTGCTACATTACTACCCTACATCAGACAAATTTTGGCACCTTTAGCTTTTCGCAAGAGCAGTTTTCCTTGGAGTTGGGGGTGTATCTCCACGAGACTAGCTAGCACTGTGTCCCAGGGGAGTAGGGCAGCTTAGAGACTATTGGGATAGACCAGATTCATAGTCAGATTGATAAGGAGAGAGAATAAATAATGATCCCATCACCTTATAGAAAAGTCCTTCTTATTTTTACTCCTTACATAGAGTTGTGTATTTAGACTTTGGTTACTGGGCTAAACCTGTGCGAGTGTACTTGGTGGTTGTTTTCATTTGGATTGGTGACATTCATTCTCTTTCTTTCTCAGACTGTAAGTGAACTATGAAAACTGCATTGCACACACTCATCGGTAGGTTGGCATACTTACAAAGCACCTAAAGTTACTATCGGGGCCTTTAATTTGAGAATGTTTGCATTTCTTTCAGTCCAGGGCCTCTCTGGGCCCTGAGAAGGCCTATTCCTATCCTTCTCACATTTTCCCAAAAAATGAGCATTAATATAACTGACGTCTTTTAAAAGTACAGACAGTTGTTATGTTCAAGATCTTATATGTTAACTTGGCCAAATATACCAATCAGAATTCTTGGTTGCAAGTAATAGAAAAGCTGTTTCTACTAGCTTAGACCAAAGTGGAACTTAGTGGTTCACAAGTGTACTTGAGAAGCCCAGGAATGTTGGTGTTCAGCATGATTGCTTCGAAGAACTTAGATGTTGCCATTGAGATCTGGGTCTTGCCGTCTCTCAGTTCAGCTTTCCTCTAAGTTTGCTGTCCTCGTAGGTAATCCCTGTCTTTTTTATTCCAAGATGAGCTCTACCAGCTGGACTTAGTCCAAATCCAGCAAAATAGAGCCTCTCATTCCAATAGTTTGGACAACCATCTGAGCCTAATTCCTGGTGGCCTAACCCCATCCCTTGACCAGTCTCTAGCCAGGAGTGTGTGATGTTCTACTGGGCTAGGCCTGAATTGCCTATTCATCCCCTGACTTGGTAGAAAGGGGAGGATTGGCACGCAAAGCACATGGACTGTGAGAATGGAGAAAGAGTGTTCTCAGAGGAGAGAGCCCCAGAGCACTGGTGTCTACTACAGTAGATTTTTCTTGTGTGTGCTCAGTAAAGGATTTTGTGACTTTGTACTCCAGGATGAAGATTTTTCCTGCTTCTTCCCACCTCCTTAGACTTCCTTATATGTTCTCTGAAAATGTTCCTTTTTCAGGTTCAACTGGTTGTTGCATAATTTATTTTATTCTCAGTTTACTGATTCCTTTAAGAATAAGATCTCATTTTTAAAATGAAGACAATGTCATCTTCTTACTTAGACCTGGGCTCAGTTTGTTTAAAAAAAATAATTTTGGGGGGAGAAGGCTCTCATTGTCAGCAACCATTACAGATCATTAAAGAACATATGGCAGATATCAGTGTGCTGAGGTTAGCTTCAAGTAGTTTAATGACAGTATATAAGGAGTCATTCTTATCATCTTAGAATTTGATGAGCCAGAGATAAAGAAATTGAAGAGGACTGGTCCCTGTCCTTTAGGAGCCATCCACATGCAGCAACTGTGTGTCTTCTGGTTCAGTGCCTCTGAGTGCTCCTGAGGTGCAGGTAACTGGCTGGTGGCATCTTCTGGTGGCCTGCCAGAAACAGCGGGACAACCAAAAGCCAGCTTCGGAGCTATGCAAAAGTCTCCAACTTGTGGTGACATCAAAAACCATTCAGTGTGAATAGAAACTACTTCTTCTGCCAAGATCACATTGAGCTGCTGGAAAATTCCACCTTAGTTGGATCCTCCAGTGCCTGGTTTATACCTCTCAGAACAAATTTTATTCTCAGAGGTTGAAATCAAATCTTTACAGATAGAATGGTGATAGTGATAAATTTACATTAATTAAGCATGAATGCGTGAGGCATTTTATGTGTATTTACTTTTATTTAATCATTGTACCCATGAGGAACTGTTATGATCCCTATTTTACACGTAAGAAAATAGTCATCAAGAGGATACCTAATGTATCTGAGGGTAGAGGTTGGGATTTGAACCTGGACAGTTTGGGTGATCCAAGTCCATTATTGTACCATACCTAGTATGTTCAGCTGCTTCCGTAGGCCGTGGTTGAGTTGTACCAGCTACTGAACTTGGATATGTAAACAAAGAGACTAAAGAGAGGTATGGATATGTATTGACCATCTACTCTTGCCATGCACTAGTTTAGAGGTTTTGCATTCATTATCTAATTTTCCTTACATTAACAATACCTCCATTTTGGGTAGCTAGGTTTTAAGGAGATAAATTGCTTCCTCAACATCACAAAGCAGGAGACAGCAGAACCACAATTTAGACTGAGGCCCCGAGAGCCCCTGGCCAGCAAGTCTCCTGTAGTCTCGAGGACTAGTCTCCCATTCCTTGTCAAGGCTTTTGGCGCCAGATGTGATTCATCCTTGAGATACCGAGATCTGACAGGTATGCAGAAAGGACCCTGAGACAGCCCAGCCTGAGCCAGGAGTCAGTTGTCATTCTTTCCAAGGAAGAGAGGGAAAGGGAATACAACTTTATAGCATGGCTTGTTTCTCCCAAGTTTCAAACTTTAAGAGCCCATTCTTTATATTCTAAGTGTGTTGGCAGAGGTGCTGGTGTCTCCTGAGGCATTCTCTAGGCTTCCAATCCCAGGTAAGCTGCATTTTTTCACATTCATGAGGTTTCTTTTATATTTGCCCATTTCTGCCATTTAAAAAAAACTAATCACTTTCCCTCAAAAGCTGACCATCTGGTTGTCACTATACTTCCCTCCAAATTGAAGAGGCGGCAGGCAGCGGGATGTTTGCAAGCCCAGCATTTCTCTCTGGCATAGCCACAATCTCAGGGTCTACTAATTGCATTTCCAATTCGTTTTTATGTCTGTGACTTGGGAATTGAACTTCCTCTTAATTTTTTTCCATTTCCTTCCTTTTATTTCTTGGAATCCAGGTATTATTTTCCCCCTTAGGGCTGGACTGGTTTCAATACACTTATTAAATGATGGTTTCACAGCACAGGAATCATCTCCATCTCACAATCTGTGTTGGCAATCATCATATACACACTCATCTCCTCTTGCCAGCTAAAACTGGGGCAGCATTTTCAAGACTTGCAAGCCTTTACTAAGTACAGGCATTTGTTTATTATTTCAATCCTTTGTGTGCTGACAAGTTTGGTATGTGTGCATGTGTGTGTTTAGAGCACAGTTGGTTGACATGTGCCAGATATCTGGTGACAGCTGTCCTCTGAGCATCGTTGATAACCAAACAAAATGCAAGAATGTGAGCCTTATTAGTCTTCTAAAATACACAGTGAAATAAAATTGAAATAAATAATAACATCACATTAACAAAAGCTGAGAAGAAGAGAGTAATTCATCATAAAAGTGTCCTGAACCATCTAGCAGTCATGACAAAGGGGGAAAAAAATAATGGGATGTGTAGTTGTCTTCAAAGAAAGCCTACCAGCTCATTTTGAGTTGCAACTTATAATATTAATATGTCATATGAAGGCCTATAATAATGATTTTGAATGGCACAGTAGATAATGTCTTCAATAGCGATTTCTTGCAAAAAAAATATGTGAGACTGTATGTATATAGCTATTTCTCCTACTAGTTCTGAATAAATGTACAGTGTATTGTTACGCTGAAGTTTTGAAAGGTTTTTTTTACTGTGCTTTCTGATGATCTGCCTGGTTGCAGGATGATGTATAGAAAGCAAGATCCCCCTCAGAGCAAGTCTCTCCCTAGTTGTCCTACCCATGCTTTTGACAGAAATTATACCACCAGTGGTTCTAAATTGTGCTGTATAGGAATATAAGGACTTGAGTGCAGATATCCATGTTGTTGATTGGAACAAGAAGCCGGAGGCACATTTCTATTGGGTTCACTTGAATTTACTAAATGCCTACAGGGAGCCAGCGCAGTGCTGGGAATTTAGTGTTCAGCGCCTATGAAGACCTCTCTGGGGAAAGTGACAGTGATTACAGAAAGTGGGCTAGCCAGAGATATGCAGGGATATCCAGAGGAAGGACACTGAACCGTACCCTCTGTGCTACCTCTTAGGAAGTGAGTGAAAAAGTCCTTATGTCAAGATGGGGGATGTTGCAGGCAAATGAATGTACACAGGCACTAACAAGGAGCTATAATATCATGCATTGCAAGAATTAAGTCATTCTACAGGATGTCTAGGAAATACAAGGACAGGGAGAATAGAATCAGGAAATGGAGCATCACATTAGAACACAATTCATAAGAGGTATATTTGTAGGTGGTACCATGATGTTTCTCTTGCGACCCTCCCAAAAAAAGAAAGTTTGGGTTGTTTTATTAATAACAGTTAACTTTTTTTTTTTTTTTTTTTTTGGAGCACAGAATTAAACTCAGGACCTTGCACTTGCCAGGCAGATGCTGCTGAGCTATGTCCCCAGCCCCAATAATAGTTAACATTTTCTTGAGCAATTACTTCAAACACTTTGCTTGGCAACTTATGTACACATTATTGTATGCAATCCTCATAGTCACCTTCTGAGGTAGGTATCTTTTGCCTATTTTACAGACAGGAAGGAAAGTGAAAGGTTAAGTAGCTTGTCAAGATCCAATCAGTCCATCTCCACAGACTTTTCACCATGTCACTGGGAATTTTTTGTTCATAGCCTGAGCCCCAAGAGAATTAGTGCTGAATCATACTATGTGGAAGGGAGGAATGACCTAGAGCTAGACTCCACCTGAAGCTTCTCTGACCTTACCAGATTTACCTCTTTGTGGAGAATTTTAGCAGAGGCTGCCTAGACACCAGGGCTGGTCTGTCTAGCATAATTAATCTGGTTCTGGTAAACCTGAGTTGTTCATCTTCCTAGGATTCAGTTGCTGCTCGAGGGCAGCATTGAGACCTCATCTGCTTTAGAGAGAAAGGAAAGTTTTATCTTCCTATGTGTAACAGCAGGAGGCTAACATCCTTTCTTTTCTGTGGCCTCTCCATGTTATTTAGATATCTGGGTTCCCCAACCTCACCTCCTACCCCTTATCCATCCCCTGCCACCAGTATTGGGAATTAAACTCAGGGTTTTGTGTGCCACTGAGCTACATTCTAAACTCTTTTTTGAATTTTTAATTTTGAGACACAGTGTCACTAAATCATTAGGGCTGGCCTCCTACAGTGCTGGGATTAGAGTCATGCACCACTCTGCCTGGCCTAAACATCAGTAATTTTTAAAAGGAAGATGGCAGGAGGCAAGACAAAATGTCACTGCCTCTTCTGTTTATCAAACTCTGAAATTCTGTCCCATTCAAAAGGTGAAGGTAAGAAATAATCTGCATATTCATTGGTAAGGTTGGATTGGTTGTTACACATCCCTGCAATGGAAAGCTATAATGTCTGAAGGACAAGGGACCAACTTTTCATTCCTAATAGAGCAGTCTGCAGTGAACATGGTTAGGGGAAAATAAGCAGTGTTCAGAACAATGTGAATACCTGTAATCTTTTTTTTTTTTTTTAAGAGGAAAGGATGTAAAATCTTACCTTTAGGTTTGCATGCTTCTGTAACAGCTCTAGAGGAAAAAGTAAGACACAATGATGATTAGTTCTGGAGATGGGGGTTAGTGAGAATGGAGGCTTATCTCTTACCCCCCGCCCCCATATACTGTATGGGAATTTTGTTAACTTACATCATAACCACTCAAAATAACAGCAGTATAAAAAATTAAAAAGAAAACTGTCCAGCCCCCTAAACGGGTTGATGGATATTCATATATACTTCTATCCCATAGTTGTGAATTATCCATCATAAGAGCATTTTAAATCTGTGGAACCAGTGCCATGTGTGGGCCACTGCCAGACTACGAACAGCCAGACCCCAGACCCTTAAGAAGTACCAGCCCCCTACCCCACCCCCCCAACCCCATAAGTGATCAGCTTATCCAGAGAAGCATAGGCTGTGATGATAGCTATCAAGGTGAAATGCAATTGGAGGCCTGTGGTGCATTGGTATTTCACTGACATTGCAGGTCTAGGGCCAGTGGTCTGACCATCTGTTCGGAGGATAGTGGTATGCAGTGTGTCATCTAGGCGGGATCTCCTTCTGAGGGTTGTAGCCATTGCTGATTCCCTATGGTCTTGTTTTGAAGTCCTGTATCATTTCCATTGTTTTGTTGAATTGGGTGTTACTATCTTCTGTTTTGTTTACGTTAAACCCGATGACAGGAGAAGCTGTTTCAAGGATAGCGAGATATATTATGGTAGCAATTTTGGATTTACTGTTGCCTTGTTTTGAAGTCCTTTATTGCATTCATTGTTTTGTTTTTATTGTTTCTATTCTATTCTGTTCTGTTTGGTTTTTACTATGTCCTAAGTTATCTGCAGCTATTTTGAAGACATCAAAAGGCATTATGGTAACTATTGTTGATTTTGTAGTGTTTTGAAATCCTGTATCACTTACACTGGTTTGTTTTGATTGGTTTTATTCTATTTTATCCTCTTTAAAATAAAAAAAATCCGTGGCTTATAACCAGACAACCCTGTGGCAATATAGGATTACCTGAGATCTTAAGTAATTGGAGCCCTCATCCAAATACTTGCTGATACACTACATCTGAATTTCTAAACAAGTGAGCAGTAAAGCCCTGTATTGGAGTCCTGAGCCTTATACCTGTCAGGGACTGATAAGTGCACATGGGCAGGTTCTTTGATATGTGTCCAAGTCCATTATCAGAGATAAGCAAGCTTAAGTGCCAATCTATGATTTAACTACATTTCAGGAGGGATGCCAAAAAGAACTCATGTGCTCTGAGTATATCTGTTGCTCCAGCTTTTTGGAAGATTTTCCTTTAGGAAAGGAACTCAAAATTTATGTCTCCTATTTCACTGACCTAGGGGCTAATTTTTACTTTTTGTGTTTCACAAGTGACTAAATGTGGTATTTTTAAAACCACTAAAACTTCAGTTATGTAGGATCATGATTGGAGCTGGCAGATTTTAGAAGGAGTTAAAAGGATTTTTAAAATCTTGAAAGGCATCCCATAGGAAGCATAAACATAATGCTGAGTGGCATGTGCAGATTCAGGATGGTGAAACTTTGGTGACATAAAGGAAAATGTGTTTTATGTGACCTTGTTTCAATTAAAGATATCTACCATACTTCAACTTAACACATTTTTTCCTTTGCAGGTATGTTAAGATTGTTTCAGAAATGTTTTATTAGAGGAGTTTTGTTTTTGTTTTGTTTTCATGAAATTTTTAGTGCTTAGTGGAAAAGACTGAAAAATGAAACATTTCTTTTTCTGAAGAATAATTAATACCAAAATGTAAACAATTGGTAGCAAATAGCCCAACTCTGTTGTTACAAAATTAGATACCTAGTCTGGAAGTTCTATACTGTTGTATGCTGTTGCTTGTAGTGAAGGGAAATATTTTTCTTTTGCTTTATACTTTTGCAAGAAAAGGGACTTGTGTTTCTTTATGATTCTTGTTTTAGGTTTGAGAGAAAACTGGCTTAAGGAATTTTTTTTAACCAACATTCATTGACACTTCATTTTTTAAGTTCCTCGTCTGTAAAATGGCATGGGACAGTGAAGCAGAATTCTGCTTTATGAGTTGTAGCCTTTCTTATTTCCCCTCTCTCTAAGCTAAAGTTTGGACAAATGCAATCTCTCGCTTAAGAAAAATGGAAATCACATTACCTGTGTAGTGACACATGTGCTGTTCAGGGGACCATGGATAAGAGACTCACTGGCCAATTCTAGTTTCGTATTTATGTAAGGAGTTACTCCAACAGGACTTTACTTTGAAAGTAAGTTTCACATGGAAAATTACCTCCAGGCTTGGCAGGTGGCCTTTTAGACAGGAGAGTGACTCCCAGACACCTTAACGTGAGTGTTTCCAAAAGCTTTTTGTGTCCCTCCTCCAATTCATCTTACCAGGAATATCACTTCCGTGTTCATATGCATTAAAGTAGAAGTCCTTTCACCACTGACTATCAAGAGTCAGTCTAAAAATGAGAAATTAATTTAACTTAGCCCTAGGGTAGCTTAGAAAAAGCTTTGAAATGTTAATGTTAAAAAGCACTTGAAAGACAGTTCATTTTAGAGCCCAGGGAGAAAATTCTTTTAGATAGAGGCTTAACATGAACCTAAGTAACTTGTTATTAGAAGTCTAGATTTGGCACTGAAACTTAAATTTCAGTACTACAATGAAAATTTCACCATAAAAGGCTCAGGTGACTGATTATCACCCTTACACAGTTTTCAGCTCATAATCTCAGAATCCACAAATGCCTTCAGGATCCAATACGCAGAGAAAGTTACATATTACAAGGAGCCATCCAAAGAATGTAACTAGTTCCATGGAAAGCAAAGATTTGAGTGACAGCTAATTAGGCTACAGTATCAGTATGCTTTGGTTCTGGCGCTCATCTGCTATTACCCTGAGCAAACCATTTGACCTTTACATGGTATCTAGGGAGTATCCTGGTTTGGGGATAAATTATACATTCCCTCTTTATACACAGTCTTGTATTAATCATAACACCCTAGCATACTGGTTTCCCAGGTGTTTTTTACTAAGCTGATCCCCTTTAGGCCAGGTACCACCTTGTTAGTCTCTCTGCCCCTGACCTCTGAGAATAGCACGTGGCTCACTTTTGCTATGCAGTGCTTATTGAGTGGGGGAGTGAGTTCATTAGATCACACCACCAGCCTGTATGGTTTAGATCCATTAAATATTTGTAACATCACCAACCAAAATGCTTTCTCATATGAACAGGCTTCATGAAATGCCAAGACACCCTCTGGTACTGATTGGGTACCAGACCACAGAGAACCCGGCACACATGCCAGATCTGTAGCACCTCTGTATACACATTGACCCCTAACTCCCTTGGAAATAAGGTGCCATCAGCTGGAAAGAAGTTAGAAAATAATCCTGGGAGATTTAGCATCTGGCTAGTATTATTGTCAAGAATAATAATAGCACTACAAGATATATAGTGCTTTCCAGTTTTTAAGCCACTTCCTTCAGAGTATTTAATTTTCATATCTTTAATCATAAGCACTTGGCATACTGTATTTATAATTGTCCATTTTATTTTCTTGATTCCTATACCATAATATGTGTCCAGCTCCTCCCTAGTTCTTATTCACTGTTCTTGCCTTAGCCCTTGCCAGTGCTATTTGTAGGTGTATGATAAATACAGATTGAACTAGTGAGGAGTGAAAGACAACTATTTGCTATAGTTTGTCAACAAGAGCCCCAGAGGCCGAGAGGACTTGAGTGGCCTTTTCAAATCTGTGGGGCACTCTTAATTTGGGGACTTCGAGATTCCAAGTCCAACCTAGACTTTGAGATTCCAAGTCCAATGTTCTTTCCAGTGAACCAGCACCCAGAAAAATAGCATCATGTTCATTATATGATGACAAGAAAGTGAAAGATAGCAGTGCCTTCTGCCTGGAGTTTCCTCTCCTACCTACACTTGCCACATGTTCTGTTCCTTTTAGGATCCACTGAGAGCTTCTCTGGGAAGCATTCCCTGACCACTTCCTCTTGACTGGATTAGGTGCTCTTTTCAGCACAGTTACAATAACCCATTCTTATTTCTGTCAGTGTACTTAGCAACAGCAACTGTTGTCATTCAGTGGGACTCCCTTGGTGCCAGACAGAGCTGAGGGCTTCACATTCACTCAAAATTACCCCCAGGAGAGAGGCTATTTGTGAGTTCATTTTTCAGACTGAGAAACTGTATGAAATCACATAGTTTATAAGGAGCAGGCCTATAAATCATCCTTGGACTCCAGGTTGTTAATCCTACCGCTTAACTAAAGACAAGATTGTCATCTGTTTAGATACCTGATTTCCTCACTAGACTTTGAGTTTCTTTAGGGTTAGGATTGGTTTTTATTCCTCCTTAGCATCTACAGCCTTTCCCAGTATCAAGGTGGCATGTACTAAATGCAGTTGTTGGGTAGATCAGCAAGAAAAGTGGCGAGAAACAAACTGAACAGTTACCTTGTCACCTTCTTTGCTCTGACCTCAACTGGCTATGATGTGTCACTTTCCATAGCTGTGGTGTTCTGGTCTGCTGGCTATGATTACCACTCCTGAGTGCTGCCCTTGCTGCTCCGACAGGCAGTAGGGTATGTTTGAAGTTTTGTATCCCCTGAATCTTGGCTCCCAGGGAGTGAGTGTTCAGCTCTAGCCCATTGTGTGGCTAATCCAGAAGGTGTTTGAAAGAAGAAAATCTCAGGAGGGCTTCTTGGGCTTTTTCCTGCCTGAGTTCATTGCTCCAAAATGGAACTATATTTTCCATTTTTTAAAAATCTGAAGTTATTTCCAATGTTTGGTAATTCCACCTTTGTTTTTGTGGGGAAAGTCCTATGCTGAAGTTTTTTGATCCCTACACTGGAGACTAAATATAGGCATCTCTCGTATCTTTGTGCTGCTCACTCAGTTGAATTTATCCTCGCCTACCTACTGATAGTCCCCCTACCAAGATCAGCAGGACCTCCCTCTGGACCCTTATGGACCCTCTTGGTCCTTTCCCGTATTTCTGGCAAGATCAGATGCTGTCAGTAGCCCCCAAAGCCCTCTCTGTGCTTGTCTTTGGTGGCATCACACTCTCCTGATTTTCTTGCCATTTCTGCCTCCTTTGAGGACTCTTTCTACCTTAAAAATTATTTCTTGAGGTCTGGTTTTCAATCCTCTTCTTAACTCCTACATTAATCTCTCCCTTTCTGTAGTGCCACTTACTAGCAGTATGCCAACTATTGTCTGTACCCTCCATCATCTGCCTCTTCCTTAGACCCACATAGCTGACTGTCTGCCGAGCCCCCACACCAGTTGACTGTTGTGCATGAATGCTTCCCCTTCCTTCTCCACACCCACACCTGCTCCTCGCCCAGTGCTTCCTGTTTCCATGAATTCTGCCATTCTCTGTCTGGCACACAGAAACCTAGCCAGCTTCCTTTACTCGTCATCAACTTAGTGTCATTGTTCAAAACCCATTGGTTCTGCCTATTTGACTCCTCACTGCCACCGCCTTTGCCCAATCCTTGCCTGTTTGGTGTTTCTGACCATGGCCTGGCCCCTACTACTTATCCTCAATATGTCAACCTAAGGGGTTGGTCTAATTAATGCAAACATGAATACATCACTCCCCCTGCATGAAAGTCTGTGGTGGTCCCCATTAATCCTGTAGCCTTGAGAATCCTTTTATAAATTGAGAAGGCTTGGGTGGTCCACCCCTGCTTGACACTGCAGGCTTTGTTTAAACACTCTACTTTGGCCCTACTGAACTTGTTTCACTTCCTCACCCCTGCCCTGTTTCCTCTCACCTCCTGGGAACACTATGTTATTAAACATCACATCTTTCAGAAAGCCTTTCCGGGTTCCCCCTCCTCACCCACTTCCTCCCCTGCCTAGCCTGGGTGGAACAACTCTTCATATTTGAGGAGCTTTTATCCCCTAGTAGAGGGTTTATTGCAGCATGTTATCATGGCCTGGTTATTTGTCTCATATTCCTGTGCACAAAAAAAAAAAAAAAATGCCTCCTCAGTTTTATCTTCTCAGTGCCAAGCACAGCGCCTGGTACATAGAATTTTTTAAATGTTTTATAACATACATGAGTAAACAAATAAAAACAGACTGGAAAAAATTTCTAGACAATCCATTTTGCAAAAGGATGAATCCCCCACACTTCACTTAGGAGATGCCAGTATCTTTGTGATTTTAAGCGGTTTCATTTTGCTTTGCCTTTTGTTTGTTAAATCTGTAGAGATCTCAAATGTTCAGCAATGTCCCAGCTTCAGGAAATTGTTTAGAACTCCCCAGTGCCTTCCAGTTGCACACAGAATAAATTCTAACCTCTTCCTCCTGGCCTTCCCACTTGGCCCGTGCCTACCTTGCTTAACCCCTACAGCTGCCTCCCTTGTTCATTGTGCTCCTGTGCCTCTCCTGGTCTGTGTACAAACCGAAGTCCATTCTTGCTCAGAACCTTAACTGTCTCCAGAAGTTCTTCCCGATCTTCACATGGTGCAGCCTGCCCTGCCGTAGCCGACACCTACCACTTGCTGTCTGCCATATCACCTTTTCTTACTTCAGAGCACTTGCCCTCTAAAGCGTTCTTGGCCGAAAATTCACACCTGCATGCTCACTGTCTATCTCTCCTTACAATGCTGTAAGCTCCATGAAAGTAAGGGCCATCCTATCTTGCGTATTAGTGAATTCCTTGCACCTGTGGCGGGGGCTGGCTCTGGCTGTGAAACCTTAGGAGCATTTGCTAAGTGAATCCATTTTATTAAAAAAAAATAAAATAAAATAAAACATGACTTGTTAATAGGCTAAGAACTCCTTTATCCAAAGCCTGTTACTAACATGAGACATGTAAGAGATTATTCCCAGAGCAGTTGAGTTTTATATACTCCTAGCCAACTGTCTGAAATTTTCTACATATAAAGACAATTTTTTATGTGTATGGTAGTCTGGCTATGCCAATTCTTATGTAGTCAGTCATTATGTCATTAACCACTCTGTTCTCAAAGTATCAGGTGCTGTGTAGTTATATTTGTAACTTGTGTCAAGAAAACTAATTTTTTGAGAGTGTGGTCTTTGAGTAATCTGGTCTTTCTGATCCTATGTAACAGAGGTTCTTTGGACATTCGGTGCTACCATTTGGTAACAACCCTGGGATTGTCTGGGTTTATTGACTCCATCTGAACCCAACACATTGATAGCAGATTGGCTGCTTTAGTTTTAGAATTATTTTCCGTATGCCTCATGCAATTTAAAACAGGCACCAAGCAATTAATCTCTCCTTTCCCAGATAAGGCCTGTAGGGGAAATTGGGCCATTCTCAGTGGCACATAACCTCTCTAAAGATATGTAAACAGTGCATTGCCAAGTATTTGCAGAGCTGAGGGGCAGGAGTTAGGTTGGCATAGCCCCAGAGTAAGAAATCTGGGGAAGTTTTGTGTGATTTCCCAGAACACTGAATCCATATATTGTAGTTTCCTTGAGTGGATGCATACCTACTGGATGTGTTGTGGGGTCAAGGAAATAATGATAGCAAGGCGCTCTATGACTATCTTGTGAGAAGCCTCCAGCGAATGTTAACTACTATTATTGCTAGCTCATCTCAGCCACTATTCTGGGAGAACACAAACCTCTGGGCTTTGGTTTGCCCTGTCCTGAGTGGTTGTAAAACTCTCCCTCAGTCCATCATCTGCCAGGAGCTGTCTGCAATGTGAGTCGGGTTCAGGAAACTCATTTCTTGAGCTCTTCCCTGCCCATATATATTGTGAATTGCCCAGAAAGCAACAGCTGCATTCACTTGTGGAAATTCCCCCAAGGTTCCCTTTTAGGCCACTTCCTACTTCTGATTATGGACTGTACCAGCTCCTTAGTGTCCTGGACAGGTCCCCAAATACCAGTGTGAACCTTAAGGCTCCAGATTCGGCCATCAGAGCCATCAGACCCAGCCTTTTTCTTTCCTTCATAAGCAGGGAGAGATTTGGGAGAGGAGTAGTAGAAGGACCTGGGGAAGGACTCTATTTTAACTTTCAGAAAAAGTTGGACAATCTGTAGTTTTTGAAAACTGATTTTTCTGTCTCCCTTTCTATATTCATGGTGGCCACATGATTCAAAATTTTCCTTGCCCTGATTAGAAACCCTGCCTCTTTTATATAAGGGGTAAGGTGTTCAGATCCTAGAAGTTTCACAGAATGAAAGGGTTAAGGGAAAGCAGTGTATATGTGCACATACTGACAGTCTGAATATTATATTATCTATTTCAATAAATAAACCTTGGACCAGATCGGTCTACCCAATACAGAGACAACATTGATCTTTCAGGAAGGATTTGCCAACTCCAAAATGCCAGCTGTCCTTTCCTGCTCCCAGTGGGTAGAGAATGTCTCTTTTTAACTAGCTAAAATACTTGTTACAAATATCCACGCCTCCGACCCAAATTGATTTAGTATTTTTTCTTTTTCTGTCCTCTTTAAAAAAGGAGTAAGAAACATTCCCCTTGAATTCCACAAGGGTTGGAAAGGGACATTTTACCTGCCAGCATGTGTCCAGCGTCACAGCTGGAGGTGCGGGGCAGGGAGCGGGGTGTCTGTGTGCATGCATTTGTGCTCAGGATGTGGGTCCCTACTACATATAAGCTCATTCATTCCCAGCTGTAATTCAGTGTGCAGACTCAGAACTGGAGGACCATTCTCAATTCAGGAGCAGAGACTAAGAGAGAACAAACCTACCCACCATCCCTCACCAACTGCCTTGTTCTGAAACACTGCACTGGTTCAGAGAAGTCTCCTCTCCTAGCTCTCATTTATTTTGGAGACTGAATATTTGTAATAACTTAGACTAGATCAGCCCCATTTTTTTCTTAGCTATCTTGATTGGTTCATGTGGCAGAAGCAACAAAATCAATATGCCCAAGAGACTGAAAAGGGGGATATGAAGGAGGAGGAAGAAATGTATGCAGAGCCAAATTGCCCCCACTGTGGGTAGGATTGTAAATCATTAAATCCTTTCTTGGAAGTAAAGTAGTAAGGCACTATGGGTAAAAGTCTCACTCTATGTTTACTCTTTGACTTGGCCATTGCACTGCTGCTATTTATCACAAGAAGATATCAGAGATCTACACAAATGTGAATTGATTCTTATCATATAGAATAGCAAGAGAAAATAATATAAATGTCCTGCAATGGTGATGGTGATGGTATGGTAATTATCACATAGCCTGACCTGTGAAGCAACTATTAAATATTATCCTGCTCATAACTTTATTAACATGGAAATATTTCATAAAAGCCTACTTTGCTAAAAAAAAAATAGCATAAAAAAGTGCATTGGTTAGCCTTTCTATTGCTGGGACAAAATACCCAATCCCTGCAACTGAAAGAAGGAAATGTTTTATTTGGTTCATGGCTTCAGAGGTTTCAGTCCATGCTCAGTTGCTTCCATTGCTGTGGACTGAAGTAAGGCAGAACATCATAGCAGACGTGCATGAGGCAGCAGAGCAGCTCAGTTCATGACCATACAATGGGGAAGAGCACCAATGAGAGGGATACCTTGAAAAGACACACCCCCAGTGATCCACCTCCAATGTGGCCCCTTCCTAAAAGCACATTCAGCTGTGAATGTCAGTGAATTAACACACTGATAAAGTAAAACTAGCACACACATGATCCAGCCACCCCCTCCAGGAGTCTCCTAATTCAGTCAAGTTGGCAATTAAGATTAATTGGCACAAAAATATAAATATTTTATACATTTAATATTTTATATATTTTAATATTTTACATGTGAATGATGCTGCCATTTAAATGCCCAACATGAAATACATATGGATGCATATATGCACAAAGAAAGGCTCTAACAGAGTAGTGTGTTAACAGGAGTATTTGTGGTAGACATATTGATGGCTGGTTTGGATTGATTTTGTGCCTGTTATTGTTTCTTAGTTTTCTGCTTGAAATCCTTTTATACATAGAAACAGAAACAATGGGTTTTCTTCCTGTATTTTAAAATGTACATCTCTAGTGTGGACAGCTATTTTGAAGAAAACAAGAGACATTATGGTAGTGGGTTTTCCTATTGTCTGGTTTTGAAGGCCTGTAATGGCCTTTCTTTTGTTTTTATCAGCTTTATACTATTGTGTTTTGTTTGAATTCATTGTGTGTGAAGATATGCACTACTATTTCAAAGAAAACAAGAGACATTATGGTAGCCACTGTTGATTTCCTGTTGTCTTGTTTTGAAATCCTGTGTTGCTTGCATTGTTTTGTTCTGATCTTATTTCTTCTGTTCTGTTTTGTTATGTTTTATTCTCTTTAAAATAAAATTTTAAAAAATTTAAAAATAACTAGATAAAGTATACATCTCTATACTAAAAAGATATTATGGGGCATCACTTTTTTTAAAAAAGTAAAAACAGGGAGGAAAAAAGTGGGCTAGATTTGTTTTTGTTTTGGGGGTTTTTTGTTTGGTTTTTGTTTTTGTTTTTTGGGGGTGACAAGTTCAGGTTGGCCTTGAACTTTCTGTGTAGCCCAGGCTAGCCTTGAACTCAAGGCAATTCTCCTATCTCAGTCTCCCAAGTGCTGACATTATACCCACCACACCCAGCTGCTTCGGCTTTGTTTGAATTGAACAGAGCCTTGAGATCATTCTGGTCAGCTTTAGAAAAGCACATATAGCTGAGCTGATGCTAAAATTACTTACTGCTTTTTCCTTAACTCTACTGCTTTAGCAAAGTCAGTGAATATCAGTACTTTCTTTTATGTTAGGAGACACTTTCTGTGTGCCAGGCATGGTATCTGCCCCTTTATGTATGTTGACTCCTGTGGACCTCACAAACATCTTTAACGGTAACATTTTCTCTGGCTTTCAAAGAAGGTGAATGACGCAGTCATAGGATGACAGTAAGCAAAGGAGCAAAGCCTTTCAGCCATGCTGTGCTGTGCCCTTGCCCTTCCCACTCCATGTTGCATCCACTGTGAAATGTTTCTCACTGAGCATTTTCATGCTTGTCTTCCTAAAGGAATCATCCTATTTAAAGAATCAGAGTTAAGCTCTTGGCAGAGGTGAAGACAGGAAAGAGGAAGTTAGATGGTGAGTGACTAATGACTTAGGAGGAGAAAAAGGAAGGGAAACCAAGCAATCCCTCACCTGCCACCTGAAGAAAGTCAGCTGCTCACCAAGGCCTCATGTCCAAGGATGCAGCCCACCCTACCTTGCCCAGCTTAGTGATGGGTACTCTCTGGTAGTTGCCATGCAGAATACTGTAAAAAGGAGAACACCATCCTTCACATTCGTGTGAAACCTGTGTGATGCTGCAGTGCTGTTTATCACAGTGTGGTGTCATCCCAAGAGGAATTAAAATTGCCCTGCATCTCCATGGGTCCCACACCTACAGTTTCCATCAACCATGTATTAGTAGTATGATTTGTACCACTGTAACAAAATACCTGAGGTGGGCTACTTTATAAAGAAAAGAGGTTTATTTTGGCTTATGATTCTATAAATACAGGGCTAAAGGGTGAGTCCTAAAGTGGTATATAGCATTACATGGCAAGAGACTGCAAGTATATATGTTGTGGTCTGTCGCCCTCTTCTTCTTCTTCTTTTTTTTTTTTTTTAATTTTCAAGAGAATAAAAATAAAACAGAATAGAGTCAATCAAAACAAAACAATGAACATGGTATGTGACTTCAAAATAAGTAAAAGGAAATCAATAATGGCTACCATAATACCTCTTATTATCTTCAAAATAACTGCCCATACCATCAGACATAATATAATCAAAGAAAATAGTACAGAGTAAAACCAATAAAAACAAAACAATGGAAGCAATACAGGACTTCAAAACAATAGTAAAACAACAGTGGTTACCTAATGCCTCTTGTTATCTTCTCAGTAGTTGCCTATATCATCAGACATAATACAATAAAATCACTCAAAACAAAGCAGTGAAACAATACAGGGCTTCAAAACAAGGTAATAGGAAATCAATAATGGCTACCATAATGTATTTTGTTATCTTTGAAATAGCTGTCCATGCCATCAAATATAATAAAATTAGACAAACCAAAACAGAATAAAACCAAACTAAACAGAACAGTGAAACAATATGGGATTCAAATCACGATAATAGATTAATGAGGGCCACTGCCTTCCCTTTTTAGACACTTCTTCCCCTTTCACTTTCACAATATGTATTGTGTATTTTGAATCCTACTAACGCCTTTAGTTTTTGTACTAGGGAGACAACATGATGTTCACCCATGTGACTCTGGATCATTTCATCCATGAACATGATCTCAAGTTGTATCCATTTACCTACAAGAGCCCCAAGAGTAGCTTTCCATTGGATAAAAATGCCATGTCTTTCTTGTCCACTCTGCAGCTAATGGGCCAGCTACCCCCACTTCTTTCTGGTTCCCTGTCACATTGTTCTCTCTCCTTTGACTTTCAGTCTCTGAACCCCCTTTCGAATTAAATGTGTTTGTTGTATAAAGCATACTGATGGATCCTGTCTCCTGACCCACTCTGCCTGTGTTTCTTTTTATTGGTGAATTGAGGTCATCTACATTAATGATTATGGCCAACATGCACTGCATCATCTCTGCCATGCTGTTTTCCTTCCATTGGCTGCCTACTTTTCCTTTCCATTCAGTTGTCTGCTCTGCTCGGTGATACCCCTCTGCCACTGTTTCTGGAGCTGTGGTCTTTTTTATCTCTCTAAATGTCCTTCAGTATTCTTTGTAGAGTTGGTTTGCTGGTCATGAATTCCTTCAGTTGTTCCTTGTCATGGAAGTATCTTGTTTCCCTGTTAATTTTGAAAGATAGTTTTGCAGGGTACATCAATCTGGGTTGGAAGTTGTTTTCTTTCAGGACTTGAAATACTTCACTCCAAGCTCTTCTTGACCTGATGATTTGTGTTGAGAAATCTGTCATGATTCTGATGGATTTTCCTTTATAGGTGATCAGTTTCTTTTCTCTAACAGCTTTTAATATTCTGTTCTTGTGTTGGATTTCTGGAATCTTTATTATTATATGTCTGGGTGTAGATTTATTTTGGTTATGGCTAGCTAAAGTTCTATATGCTTCATTGATCTGAATGTCACTTCCTTTTCCCATGCTTGGGAAGTTTTCTGATATTATTTCTGTAGATTTTTAATGTCATTTGTGTTGACCCCTGCTTTTTCACTCACACTTTTTATTCTTAAGTTATTTTTCTTTAGGTTGTCTTGCAGCTGTTGAATTGTTACTTCCAGGTTCCTTGTTCTTTTTAAGAGATCTTTCCTTTCACGATCACAAGCTGCAAAGTTGTCTTCAAGGTTTGAAAGTCTATCTTCAGTTTCTTTCAAGCAGTTTTGCCAGCTTTCAATGGAGTTTTTAATTTCCTGGGTATCTCTGAATCTGTTTCATGTATTCTAAATCTCATTTGTATTGTTCATTCAAAGTTTCCCTCATTTTCCTATGCTCCTCCATTTTTTTATCTGTCTTCTATAGAGATGCCTAGCAATTCCTTTGTTATGTTTTTCATTTCTTCTTTTACTTGAGTTAGTATTTCTGTTCTAATTTCTTCTATAGCCTTGTGAAGTTATTTCTTTACTTCAGGTGCCATCACTTCAGAAACTTCAAGTGTGCAACTCCCAATCTCTTCTGTGTTTGTATCTCCTGGACTTGTTCTGCTTGGATTGGAGACCAGAGACTCTCTTTTGCGTCTTCATTTTAACATATTCCTGAGTGCTTCTGGACAAGTGGGTACTGGGGTCCCAGGCACTTCCTGCACTGGCTACAATTTCTCTGAAGTGAGACTGTTTGGTTCTTCTAGCCAGTGCTGGCTATGGATATCTGATGGTGGCCACTCGGTGTGCTGGTGTAGGGCTGTCTGCTTTTCTCAGCCTGTGTTGGCTCCCCAGTGGCTGATGGAGTGGGCACAGGGGCAGGGCTGACTGCCGCCTGCAGACCTGGGCTGGTCACCAGCGGGGATCCTCCACTACCGCCCCTGGAAAGTGCACGGGACTGCTGCCTCCAGACCAAGATGGCTGCCCGCAGGGAACCTCTGCAATGGCCCCTAGAATGCGCATGGGGGCAAGGCTGGCCACTGCCTACTGACCTGGGCTGGTCACCAGTGGGGATCCTCCTCTACTGCCCCTGGAGTATGCATGGGGGCAGGGCCGGCCACAGTCTCCAAACTGAGCTAACTACCCAGCAGGGAATCTCTGAGATGGCCCTTAGAATGTGTGCGGGGGTGGGGCTCAGTCTGAGCAATTTCCACGGGTCTGTGCCCAGCTAGGAGCTGCTGGAGGAAGCAGGGAACAGTTCTGGTTCCTGGCTTATCCGGCCCAACTCCAAAATGGTTCCCAGCCAATTGGTGTCTTCTACAGGAGGACTGAGCCCTCTGCATTCACCACCAGCCAGTGTAGTCTTACAGGTCTGCTGCTCCCATCCACTGCCACTCTCCTCCAGTGCTGCCTTTCTCTGCAGAGGCCTCCAGGGTCACCGCTGCTACCACATCACCTTGATCATGTGTCCCCAGGTTCCAGCAGCTCCTCTCACACAATGGGTCTGGCTCCAGGCAAAGGTGCCGCCAGCTACCACCTTCTTCTTCATTTAAGTTTTTCTCTTTAACTCTTTCTGTGGGCTTCAGTTCTCACTTTAGATTCTTCCTGGATCCAGGGGACCCACTTCCTTCCTTCTTATCTTCCCCATGATGCTATACTCCAGCATCTGGACTGTATCTCTCAGAGAGGCTGTTTACTCTGCTGCTTACTGTTCCACCATCTTCCCGGAAGCCCCCCACCTCTTCTTTTAAAGCCATCAGTATTTTGTTATGCAGACTCTACCCTGACTTTATGTAATCTTAATTGCCATCCAAAGGTCCCACCTCTGAATACCATAGCCGGATTTAGTTTCCACCCAGTTAATACCTCACAGGGGAATTAAATTTCAACACATGAACCCTTGGGGGACACATTTACTGCATAGCAAACCACAAATCAAAAATACTTTTAAAATAAAATTGTATCTGTACTGAATACATACAGACCTTTTTGTTTAACACAATGTATTGTTTAAGGGATAATGACAACTGTTTACATGGCATTTACATCATATTCTATATTACTGTATTCTATATTATCAGTGATCCTGAGATGATTTAAAGTATACAAGAGAATGCATATAGGTCATACACCAATACTTGTACTGTACTTTGCTATTTTACATGAGGGACTCCAACATCTGTAGATTTTAGTACCAGTGGGGGTCCTCGGCCTAGTCTCCCTCAGACACCCCAGGACAACTGTTCTGTCCTGCCACTATGTCCTCCCCTATCTGTCTCCCTGTGGGGCTTCTCAGGAAGCTCTTCAGAGGAGCACACTGGAATTCAGACTCCTTCCATGGAAGTTGCCATGAGAATGAGTGTGGGTGATGACTTAGTGGCTGTCCTCCTCTTCTCCCCAGGCCATTTGCTGTGACATCAAGCCTTCTAGTGATAGCACCTGTAATGTAAGGTAGATTGTCAACGTACTTGGTTTGGGAACCACTCAAGGGTTAATAAAGCACACTTCCTGGTGTGTCTGGGTGGGTTATAGAGCCTATATCTGGTCCATGGCTCCTTCTTCTCTGGTTCTGTTCACCTCTTCTGCTTCCCAGCTGCCATGAACTGAGGATCTCTGCCATGTCTCTGCTTTGGAGCCAGCTGGCCCTGAAAGAAGAAGTGAGGGATTAATGAAGGTTCACAAATGAGCCAGAGTTTGGTCTGCACTCTGCTTGAACATGAAATTGTGAGCTTTGGGCATGGGTAACTGGATACTGTGGGCCTGTTTGCCTTGGTAACACAACCTGAGCACCTGTGAACCTACCTCTGTGTGTTCTTTTCTGGGGAGCTTTGCTGTACAGAGACAGTGACAGGGCTGTGCTAAGAGGGCAGATAATCCAAGGATGAAAGCCCTTGAACCTGGGGCAGAGTTCCTGGCCCACTTTCCATTTGATTAGGTGATGGTGTACTTTTCTCTTGATTTTTCTCTTCTGTTTGGATCAGTGCATTAGCATTTATACATGGTACCAAGGACCATTTCCTCAAATCTAATTTTTATTTTAAAACAGAAAGACCCTTTCTTTTTTAGGACCAGCCAAGCATAGCCTAATCATAACAGCTGTCACCTAGTAAACACATACTATGTGCCAACCCTTAATGGACTAAGTATATTGTATGTATGTTCTCCTTTTTTTCTCACCAGTCCTCTGAGATATGAGGAAGAAATTTTTGCAAGGGAAGAAAATAAAACACACTGCAGTTAAGTAAATTGACCCAGGTGACACAAGGAATGAGTAGTAGAACTAGTACCCAAACCAGTATTTGAGGACTGTCAGACCCCAGACTCCTGCTTTTAAGCTGTTGATTCACTATTCTTATGGATTTTGTTTCCATTTAGAATTCTGTTGATCAAGTATGACAAGGTATTCTCTGGAAACACACAACCTATCAAACTATTAAGAAACTTCTAAACCATTTTTTAAAAATATTTCATATGTATTAACGAGCTCTTGGAACTGAGATTTTGCCTGTTTCAACAGGTATTAGAGTCATTGAAACAGGTTCCCTCTAAGTGCCGTAGGTTTGTGTCAGGCAGGGCCCTCGTGTCTACCAAGCTTGAGTCAGCACTGTTGAAGACTTTGTGAGGTGCCGTCAGCCCTATGGAAGCCTAAGAAGGAGGCAGGGAGGACAGCAATGGCCCAGGAGTTGGGTGCCTCAGCTCAGTCCTAGCGTTGCCACTTTCTAACTCTTAGATGATTATTCAGCCTCTCTAAGCTTCAGCTTCCCCTTTTGTAAAAGCAGGGCAACGCTTACAGAATTGTTAAGAGAAGTCAGTGACGGGGAGAAGCGCCCAGCCTAACCTGGCATGTCATTAGCACTCTCGTCTGGGGAGCTGGTGATTTAGAGGCAGGGCTTTGTGTTGCTGTGTCTCTTGTCTTTGCAGAGACACATTTCACTCTTGACCCTGGTTCTCCTGTCCCAGGTACAAGACGCCACAGCCCCCTTAATTTTAAACTCTAAAAAGGAAAATGGGGAGCAGTATACATTCCCAAACTACCTCAACCCTAACTGATTTCTCCTTTCTCAGACCTTCAGTTCTTTTGAGCAAATTTCAGATTAACATTGAAGTTTATTAATTGTCAATAAGAAGCTCACGTCTTTGCAGAGCCAAAAATAATAAAACCCATGCAAACAAATCCAAGTTTTTAGAAGAACAGCATAATCACAGACGTGTTTTGCTGCTAAGTACCTGAGGCATGCGTGTTTCCCAGTAATCACCAAAGCTGACTTGAGACACAGTGGAAACCAAAGGCCAGTGCTCAAGTTGCTCATGAGAACCTCAAGCCCAGGCAGGGATGGCATTTTTAAAATATACTTTTGTTGACCCCAAATCTGCTGGACTCATTTAGTCACTTGCTAGTGTGAGGCATTTTCATTTTGGAGAGGACATTTTATTTTCTTTCATTTTTGTAACTTGCTGAATTGTGATTGTAGTTTTCTTCCATTAGGATACTCCTTTCCTTTCCATGGTTTCCTATGCAAATGACAGCTTAAGTAAATCCAGGGGCCATTTTGTTCTAACAAACCTGGGGAACAAGAAAGTAGGGCTGTCAGAGACATACAGTGGGAGATGGCATTGCGGGAATCAGAGTTTCAGGTGTGGGATACTGGGCAATATAGACCAAGGGCTTCCAAAGGGAATTGGACAGGCTTGCAACACTGTGACTGTGAATACCTTTGTAAGTGAATTGACATAAAAGTGAATAGAACTTCAGAAATGTTATACTTCAGGTAGTAAAAGTCAGGATGAACTGAAACACGGAAGTGTGATAAGCATGGTGTCTCACCATATGGTCAGTCTTGTAGAGAACTGGACATGTGGTGCTTCACACATAGGAAGATTAGTCCCTGGGCTGTTTTTCTGTTTGTTTATGGCTTACGTAATTTCTCTTTTTCTAAAAGGAACAAGCAACATAAATGTTTTTAGGGCAGCAACATCGTCTAAAGGCAAGCATTTGTTTTCCCAAACAGAATGACTTTTCCGATTCACCAAGAAACAGTTTCTTGCAGGAAAACTGCACTTTGCTATTACCAGCTACTACTTGGAATTCTCCTACAGCCAGGCCAATGTTAGGGCTGATCTTTTAAAAAATAGGACCCTTTCTATTAAGTTCACACAGTGTTCTGGAGAAGAGCTCTATGATTAAACAAAGAGACCATGAAGGAGCTTAGGAGGACATGCAGGTTAGTTTTATTTTAATCCCATTGATTAAAATTTAATGATGCACTGGTGTTTAAGAAAGTGAGTTCTCAATGATCATGTCGTGATCTTAGCTTAGATATCACCCCAGAAAGAAGTTGCCCTGTCCACAGAATCCAAGTCATCCCCACCTGCCCTGACCACCCAAGCACTTTCTTTTATACTGCTCTGGTGTTAATATATTTTGTGGCTCTTAATATCATCCAAAACTATCTTACTTGGTTGTTTACTTGTTCATTGTTCTACACACATACATAGAGAGTCTGTCCTACACTTCTTTCATCACATTAACGATCAAAATGTTATTAGAAAAACTATTTGGGGATACAATACCTCCAATGTGTTTTTGTCATTTCCATTTGCTATTTATGAAATATATATTGACCATAGTAATTGTTCTCTAACACACATTAGAGAGTACTTACAATACAAACCTTATGGGATGAGCTCCCCAAGTACACATACAAGCTTTGCTGCTGGTGCTTTCTTCACCAGCTTGTGCTCTCGCTGTAGTTGAACATGAGCTACCTGGGGACAGAGGCCTTGCAGGGCTTGTTTCATGCTGAGTTCCCAGTTCTGCAGTAGTGCCTGGCATACAAAGGGAGCCCAGTCAATACTCTGTAAATACTTATTTTTCAGTAGCAAACAAGGCTGAGGTGGTGCTCTTTACTCTTCCAGGCTCTGAATTGCTGAGGTCATTGCTGTGTCTTCAGAGGCCAGAGGGAGGGAAAACCCTGGTTTTCAGGGTTGCAGTGCCTTCCTAAGGCAATACATGCTGAATGAGGAATTTACTGTAATGATTCAAATCCTTCGTCAAGGAGCTAATTACACCTTCCCTGATCAGATCAGGGCTCAGGCAGACAGACAGGTGGTTTCTCGTTTCCCTTGTGACAGATGGTACTGCTGGACCTGCTTCTGAGGCTTTTTGAGGAAATTTGCCCAAGAAATAATCTGAGTTATATTTTTATGTCTTCCCATCCATGCTTCCTAAATAAAATGAGAAGACTTCGGCAGGTTGCAGATAAAGGCGCACAGTGAGAAGGCTGCGGTGAGGGGAGGACGGTTCCATTCTGCCAAGCAGCCGGTGCAGGGTGTCCGTGTCCGGACACAGGGGGGCGGCCCTGTGCCCCCAGAGACTGCGTGCACATGAAAGCCTTTAAAGAGCACCTGCCAATCATGAATTCTGTGTTCAGCAAAACTGTCCTTCAAGACTGAAGGTGAAATAAAGACCTTTCCAGACAATTTATGGAAGAAGACACCAGAGAAAAGTTTGGTTAGGCAAAGTTTTCTTAGCTGTGACAACAGAGCTGGAGTTCAGGTTTGTTTTGTTTTGTTTTCTTGGTACCAGGAATGAAATTCAAGACCTTGCACTTGCCAGGCAGGCATTGTGCTGCTGAACTCTATCCCTAGATAGGACAATGGAAACAAAATCCATAAAAGAAAAAAATTAATGAATTGTACTACATCAAAATGAAAAACTCTGGTTCTTCAAAAGACACTACTAAAAAAGTGTCTTTTCCCAGGCTGCAGACAGGTAAAGTGTTTTTGAAAATATTTTCACTGATAAAGAACTAGTATTTACAATCTATGTAAAAATCTTACTACTCAGTAAGAAGAAACAGATATCCATAAAATGGAATATAACTTAGTAATAAACATGTACTTAGTATTACACATGCTATGACCTAGTTTTTACCCTCAAACCTCAAAAACATAATGTTAAATTAAGCCAGACACAAAAGATCACACTTCATATGATTCTGTTTTTGTGAAATGTCCATAAAAGGCAAATTTCTAGAGCTAAAATACTGTAGAACTAGATATGGTGATGGTGCCCAACCCCATCAGTGTACTAAAAGTTGTGTATTAATATGGGTGAATTTCATGACCTGTAAACTATACCTTGGTAAAGCTGTTTAAAACTCTCCTAGGAATTTTGAGTATTCCATAAGTGTTGATTGTTGTTTTTATTCTGTGGTAAACATAGGCAAATTATACAAAAATTTAGAGGGAAAAATATAAAATGACCATGAACACCTTGCCTGAAGGGATAAATACATTTTAATTAATTAGTTTAGGTCTTCAGAGTAATTAAATCGATCTTAAGATAAAATGTGTTATACTTTTACAAGAGTTAAAAAAAAAAACAGGAATGATAGCCAAGAACAGAAATTTCCAAAACGTAAGTCTAATGGCAGTAAAACATCCAAGATTATTTTAAATGGTGCATAGATGAGCTTTTATTTTCCATCATAATAATAATGATATTTTATTATTTAGACTTTTATTAATGGGAAAAACTTAAAATATTAGTAAATGTTCTATATGAAAAACATATATGGGCTAAGATGTAGCTCAGTGATAGAATACTTGCCTAGCATATGCAAGGCCTGGGTTTGAGCCCCAGCACTAGAAAAAACAATGTGTATGATACACTGATATAGCAAAACTCATGGGACTGGTGCTTGCGTGACTGAGGTAGGGCAACACTGCCAGTAGTCAGGAGGAAGAATAATGCCAGTGAGTGATTGAAACTGAATACAAACCATCAGAAATCATTCAGTGTTCCTATCTTGCTCCCTACCAGAAACAAAATGTCTGAAACTTCCAACATATTTGTTGAGCATAATCATCTTAGGCAAGCAAACAAGTGACTTGCATAGCTGTCATGGCAACACCGGCGTGAGAGCAGTTCTTTTTTGCATCAGATGTTTCTGATTTGGAAATGTCCGACTTTCCTGACCACCAGTAGTCTTACCTCTGCTTTCTGGTAGACCTATATTTCCTTTTCCTTAACTTTTTACTTTGAGCCTGTGGAGTTTTTTTTTTTTTTTTTTCCTTAAATACAGCCTTTGAATAGTGTCGATTCCAAAGAAACTTATTAAGCATTCACAGTTTGTAAGATGTACAAAAGAATAAAATAACCACAGTACAAGGTAGGATCAAGACCAGAAGAAAAATACAGTCCTTGAGGTTCAGAAGAGAAAGACAAATCTCATTGTGAGATGAAAGAAGCCTCAGAAACGAGCTGGCATTTGAAACAGGCTTTGGATACTGAATGGGCAGTGGTTAAGGGCAGGGAAGGAAACACTGCAAGTGAAAACAGCAGCACCAGCAAGGGCACGCAGATGGGAAAGCTTAATGCTTAGACTCAGCACAAGTAACCTATTGCTTTTTGACAAAAACAGGATGGCAAATCTTGGCCCGTGGGTCAGATTCAAGCAGGTGCCTATTTGTTTTATGGCCTGTGAGGTAAGTGTTTTCCCAGTGTTATGTGGTTAACAATTTAAATGGTTATATGAAGTGCCTGCTTGATGCCCTCAGTTTGCCCCTTGGCCTGCCGACTAAACTACTTACCATATGCTCCTTTAAGAAGAGGTCTGTGGAAGCCATATATGAGGGGTCACACCTGAAAGCACTCTGGGAAGCTGAGGCAAGAGGATTACAAGTTTGAGTCACAGCAACTGAGTGACTTGTAACACCCTATCTCAAAATTAAAAATAAAAAAAGGGCTGGGGATTTAGCTCAGGGCAAGGGCCCTGGGTTCATCTCCCCTGGTGATCCCTGGGCATATGTAAACAAAGTGGTGAGTACTGAGAGAAATTTTGCAGCCATACTGTAAGAGATTTTTCTTTCCTTCATGAAGCAGACCTAGCAAGCTTAAGAAGAAAAAATGAAAGTTCAAGTATACATTCTGGAAAGTCTCAGTCTAACCTTAAGCAAAATTGGATTCAAAACCCAAATTCTGATTTTGCTTTTCTCTTCTCCCTTGTTTGGTTCATCTGCAAACAGATGTTTGCCATGTACTATGAAAAGAGTTCTCTGATCACTATGAGCCAATGCATGTAAGGTGTTAGATTTGCAAAGAAGATCCACATATTAGACTCCGTAAGAATGATGATCAGTTACCTGTCCTTCCTTGAGCCAGTTGCTGTGGCCAGGTGGGTGGGGACTCTGTTGACTAGTCTGGATTCCACGTCTCCTCCTGCAGTGATATCACTGGGACACCTGACTCATCGGAATCACTTGGCATGGACAAGAACTTCTCCAACGGAACTAAAAGAAGAGGAATGGAAGGCCCAAGGTCTTAGGCTTTGTCTTATGAAAAGTGGGGAAATTTTCTCTCTGCTTGAAGCGTTTCAAGCAGAAAAGTGACATAGATTTGCATTTTGCAATGATTACCTAGAATGGTTCTGTTAAATTCAGCATTTTCATTTTTTAAAAAATCTTATTTGTCCTGTAAATTTGCTTAGTAACTCATAGATTGTCCAGAGTAAATCTGGACCCATCTCAAATTTGAAGGAAAAAAAAAAAAGAAATTCTCATTTTGTGAGATCAGAATTAATGGGTTTTTGCTGTATTTATTTTCGTTGACTTCTCAGTGGATGTTTGGTTTTGAAGTACAAGAACGAGAGGGGAATATAAAAATCATTCTCCTTCAGTTTGTTTTTATTCACAGATGTTAAGACTCTTTTTTTCCAGTGGAAAGGGTGACTTTGCTGGAAAATCATTTAAAGTTTTTTTCCAGTCAATAAGCTCAGTACCAAAGGAACAAGGGGTGTAAAATCACCGTGGAGCCCAGTGAGATTACATACATTCCTTCACAGGAGCCTGGGCTAGCCATGGTGGAGGCAAGCAAGACGGTAGGGGGAATGTGTGTTTTGTACATGGTCACACTGAAGGAGCAGGGCCAGGCATGGAAGACACACGTATCAATGGAGGGCAAGAGAAGTCTGAGTAGGTTGAAATCAGAACAGAAACCATTTTGCACATTTGTAGACCACTGAATAAAATCCCGCTTTAAAGGGAAGTCAGTCTTGCATGTGGAGAAGAGTCAGAGACTATTGGCCTTTCCTTCGGAGCTCGTCTCTTCTTATCTCTCTGCCTCATATACTTTTCATAGTATCCTGACCCAGGTTTTACAGTTGCAGGAATTTAATTTAATCCTCCTAGTCTTTGCCCTCAGCAGAAATGCTTTTTCTGCTACTGAACAGAATATATTAAACACAGTGAAGTATTTTAGGCTCTTTATTCAAGGAATCCCTGTTCCCCAGGGTTACTGTTAAGCTGAAGTATCTTGGGCCACCACTGCTAATTTTAGGTGCTCTTTTGTTTTCAGTAGTGGACATTTAGATTCTTATTAAATTCTTTTTCCTCCTCTTCTTCCCTGTAGTCCAAACAGGAAATATTCCCTGAAAGCAGACTGTATAAAAGAGAATGCCAGATGTCCAAGGCCTTTGAGCCAGGGTCGTTCACATGTCCAGCCTACTCAGAATTTGACAGCCTCCTTGATTTCCCCAGGAAAGGAAGGCACCACTTGACTTACTGTAATACCTTCACCAAAATTTAAAAAGATCTCTGGAATGGTTAATGTAATTTCTCCATGAGGTGGGAAAAATAGAAAAATTTGTTTTTGCACATGGAAATTGCTCAAATATTTGTTGATTGCGTTTGACTGAAAAAGAAAAGACATTTTAAAAAAAGAAATAGTATCAGTTGGAAGCTGCTAACTGTATTATGTAACTTAAACCATGGATTGGTCAGGAAGTCTAAAGTATCTTTTTGCACTATTAAACATTCTTCTTCAGTTACCACTTCAAATGGCAAGCAAAGTTATTTTTATAATAACATTTATAAACATAACATGTATTGTTGGAAATATTTAGAAAACACAAAGACTATGATTATATGGGGAGTACAGGTTTATAGGAACTCTGTACTTTCTGGTCAATTTTGGTGTAGACCTAAAACTGTTCAAAACAATAAAGCCTATTTAAAAGGAAAAAAAAAAAAAAACCAGCATGAAGAATGCAAGTTACCTCTAATCTCATTACCCAGAGAATGAATGCTGGATTAATGTTACATTAATATTTTTATATACTCCCCCTGTGGAAGTATGTTTTAAAATACTGTGAAGGATGTGTATTAAAAGTTTCATGAGATGTAAACATGCAGTTTAGCTAATGAGTAATTAGCAAATGCCCATAGAACCAGCATCCAGGTTAGAAGTTTACCCTTGCCAGCATCTGCCTCTCTTGCTTTCTGCCTGCTTATATAGTCCTCTCCGGCCTCACAATGACAACAACTGGTCTGATGTTTACAGTATCAATTCTTTATTTTTATTTTTATTTTTACCTTCTACCTACAGTTGATTCTTGTTATGTGCAGTATTTGTGTTCTCCAAATTTGTTGCAAACACTGAATTAGCAAATATCAAATCTATACCCCTAGAGAAAGTGAAGGGTAAGGTTTCTATAAACCTCGTGAGGTCAGAACAGTTTCAGCTGCTCATAGAGAGCCATGTTTTACATGTTTTTTTCTTTAAAGATTCCTTACTTAATATTATTGTCAGTGTATTAACATCATCCTCTTGACCAAAAGTGTATAGCTCATGCCTATATAAAGCTTATCTAAGTCATATTCTCTCTGTAAGGCACATCACAGCCTTCTTGTGCTTAAGAATATCACACAGCATTTCAGCCGTATGCCTGGGGCTTTTTTAAACAGTGAAATCTTCAATAAGCACAAAAATATGACACTAAGTAGACCTCAACAGTATACTTATTTACAGTGTGAGAGCTAAAACTGGAAGGCAGGGCCTTGCCTTGTTTGATCTCAGAGGGGCATATTGGGTGACTCAAGTTTTTCATTGCTTATACATATATGCCAGTAGCTCATTTTCATTGTAGGAGGGTACACTGTGATATCAATATACTAAAATTATTTTTCTTTTCCTGCACTTTTGCTAAAATTTTGGGTTTCCAGTTTTTACTTTTACAAATAATTTGCTCAACAAATTCTTATACATGTCTTCTGACATATATGTGCACCCTTTGCTTTAGGGTATGGATCTGTGAATGGAACTCCTGGGGTGCAGAGGTTGATATGTTCACTTTTGCAAGATAATACAAAGGTTATAGTGGTTATTCCTGTCCCTAAGCAAAATGGTTGTAGTGATTATCCCTTTCCTCCAGCAAAATATAAGAATTTTAGATGTTCCACATCTTCATAAATACCTGGTGTTGTCTAAATTTGGTATTAGCTTTTTAGTCATTCTAGTGGGTATACATTGTCATCTCACTGTGGTTTTAATCTGCATTTCCTGAATTACAGAAAAGCTGAACATCATATCTATTTTTTTTTCCCTTCTCTTTCTCTTCATTAAAGTCCCTATTTGGGTATCTGTTCCATTTCTTGTTCAGTTGTTTTTTTCCTTACTAACCAGTAATAGTATTTTGCATGGTCTAGCTGTGAGACCTTTGTTTTATTTGTGGATTGCCTTTTCATTCTCTTTTAATGTTGTCTTTTAATAGACAAAAGTTAATGTTTTGATATAGTGAGATGTATCAATATTTTCCCTTACAGTTATGCCTCTTTACACTGTTTCAGAAATCCCGTTCTCAAGTGCTGGTGTTAACTCTATTCTATAACCTTTGTTGCCTGATTTGGTAGTTAGGTCTGTATGCCATCTGGAAGTCATCTGATTTGTGTGATTCAAGGTAGGGAGTCACATGTCACTTTTTGCATATAGGTATCCAATTATTCTGGTACTACTTATAGAAGAACACCTTCCATTATTATTATAGAACAGTATAAACCTGTGAAAGAAGTTTCAAAAAGTGTAAATAAAAATTCAAATAAAAAGCAAATGCTTAATCTATGCTTGTATTCCCAGTTCTGTATTCTCAGTCCCCTGAGGCAATTATAACTTCATGCTTACAGATTTTAAGAACTGAAAACCAAAATAAAAGGTAGGTAGTAGGAAGTAGAGAGATAGATCTTTCTTAAATGGGAAGGAGATCAAGAGATGGAGGGAGGGGAGAAAGAGAAGGAAAGGAGAGAAAGGGTATATAAAAAGGAATTAAGCCATGTTATGTACATGTACCAACTTCACACAAAAAAATGTAAACATTATGGACCACAAACATGAAACATGTACTAATAAGAATTAGATAGATAAATACTTAGATGCATACATACATACATAGAATCATGCTTAAACATCCCTGTCATTAGAACTGTCGCTGTAAGTTGTACCTTGAATAGTGAAAGACATAATTCAGTAATACTATAGCTTTCCTTTTATTTTTATGTTACAGTGAGTGAATTTGGTTTTGCAAGTACAATATGTTCATTATATGGAGAATGACATTGGTACTGCATTCAGTTTAAGATGGCGCTGCATCTAGTAAGAAGATAATATATTTCTTAGCAGCCATTCAAATCTTTTGAAATTGCATGTGTTGCTATATAGATATTTTTTAGTGTCCCCAAAATGCTTTAGCATTTCTTTACAAAAATCTTCATAACTTGTGAAATTTTTTAGTTGAAAGAGTAAATACATTTCATTTTAGGAACCAATTCTGATGTACCTGAGTATAGTATTAAAGAAAACTGAGAAGTGACACAGGTTCAGTGGGGAAAAAATACTAATTTCAGTATGTATTATATTGTGCCATGCACACAATAGAGGCATTTGACCCATTTAGCCTTTTTAACTCCCACTGAAGTTTTTTTCTACATGGTAAACAATTCCAACTAGGACTGTTGTCCAGACATTTATATTTCAAATCCAGGGTTTTTCCTTTTACCTTGTATTTCTGTATTTTTCTACATCAGATGATTCAAATTATTGACTAGAGGACCCATAAAGACAACAAATGCCCTATTCTAAGATAGCGAATTTTGTTTAATCATGGAATTACCATTCCCACCCACACCATCTGAGCTTATACTTCAAAAAAAATTTTTAAGCTGGAAAACAAAATCACTGTACTGTAGATTAGTCAAACTATTTTAATGCAAATTATTTTAAAAGTATTTTTAAAAACAACTGCCTGTAATTGTCAAGACCCTAGGGGGATTTTACCGGTTAATGTCATTAAAATAAGAAACAGAACTCTGCCATTATCTGAAAAAAATGCATATTGAATTATATTAGATGAGGGGAAAGAATCTGTGTAAATACATATGCACACTAGTTATGAGTCAGAAACGAATGCCGAGCAGTGAAGCGCGGGGACACATGAACCTTTTCCACTTGTAAAGCTATGAAGCACATACTGAAACTTCAGGCGGTTGGGATATAGATAGGATTTCTGTGTAATTTCCAATAGATAAAAATTTTTTTTTGTATCATTTGCTGTGATTCATCACTAGTCCTTTTATCGGCATTCCTTGAGGTGCTATTTGCCTGGCTGTTTGATTTCCCTTCTCTTTTTATGGTACTTGAAGTCAAGACATAAAGAGGTATTTTTCAGAGTAAAGCACTCAGGGATCTGGGAGTAGATAAGGCTGTGCAGGTGGCGGGGAATGTGCTCTTCCCTCTCACTGGCAGGGAGGAATGAAAGCAGCCTCCGTTGGACTTAATAGCACCATCCCTTGTTTCAGGTCTAATCAGGAAGGAGGACAGACGGATTATTAAGGTCAGCCCTGCACCAGTGATCCCACAGGTCCAGCCCAGGCCTGAAATACATGATTGGGAACCTGGGCTGCAGCTCATGGGCCACTGCCTGGTGGGGAGGCATAAATGCTAATTTGGTGTCCTCTCCGCTGTATGATGCTAGCGCAAGACTTTCTGGCCCCTCCTTGTGTACCTTCTGCCTCCTACTTAGTCCTGTCCTTAAGAGTCCTAGACTAAGCTAAATACCCCCTACTCCCTATTTCCCTTGAACCAGCCATACAATCAGACTAGCAGTCTGACATCCCCAGGTTGTGGTTGTCTGTCTCTCTGTCCATCTGCTTTTCTCCTTCCCACACTACCTTCCTGGCAAAATGCCCTTGGAAAATTAAACATCACTTCCAGATAGAAACTGAACACGGGAAGAGAGCTGTACTCATTTCTACATCATTAAAAATGGTAGGAAACAGATGAGTCCGAGGTAACCTTTCTAAAATAAAACAAACAAACAAAAACCCCTCTGTCAGGTTTGTTTTTTATTGTTGTTTGTGACGGTGGTTTTGTTTCGTTTGAGGATAATATGCTCGACACTTGTGGAGTTACAGTAAGAAGGAATTCCCACTGTTGGTGGGAGTGCAGTTTGATAGAATCTTTTTGGAAACTATTTGGCAGGATATATCAAGACGAAACCCCTGGCCTTTGACCTGCTGATTTTACTTCCAGGAATTTATGCTAAGGAAACAATTGGTGACACAGGCAGTGATCCACCTCACATTATTTATAATAGCTAAAGGGTGATGGTAATGTGAACATACACAGTAAGAGAAAGGTTATATAAATCAGGGTATACTGTGTAATAGGATGCCCTCTAGCCATTTTTAAAATGTAGTATCAAAAGCTATTTAGTGATATTGTAAAATATTTTATTAAGCGATTTAAAAACCATACTATTAACTGTAGTAATATGCCCCCTGAAAAGTGAGGAGGAATATAAGATATTAATAGTGATTTCCAGGGGTATAAATTGTATATGAGTTTATTGCTTTTGCTCTTACTTTTTAGTATTTTTCAGTTTTCTACAGAGCCACCTGGAATTCTGTTTATCTGAATTTAAAAAAATTAATTGGCTTCTCTGTGTTCAGTTTACCTCTCCAGTGAGAGCACCTCTCATCTTGTACCAGCTCCGTGATTGTGGCAGGGAAAGCAGAGAGGGCCTACTCTATCCATCGTCAGATAGGGAGCCTGCCTAGATATCCCTTTCCACAGCACGGCAGGCATGACCTGGCTGAGGTACCAGACATCCCATCATTGAAGTGAGTCACCGCAGAAGGGTGTCAAGCTGATGAGATTGCTACATACTGTACTTGAACTATCAGCCACAAGCCTGCATGCTGCCAAGTCTTTTAGCTTTATCTTCCTAACCTGTTATTCTTTCACTGTCCAGCAAATGCCAAAGGAACAGACTGGGACTGCCTGACTCCTTTGAGGAGCCAGTAGGCCAACAGACTACAGCTGATGCAAGCTTTACCTTTGGACGCAAACCAGACCAGCACACATTCCTTTCACGCTAAAGTTGAAGCTGCTGTTGTTGCTGTAGGTGGGCCTTGATGAGGGGACTTGTCAGGACCAGAACACAGGACTATTAGGCAAAAATGTTCTGGAGCATTCAGCTCAGATACACCCAGCTGGACTGAGAGCTGCAGAGAAGCCTCTAGAGGTCATCTGCTGAAATTGTAGTTACAGAGTCATTTCCTCCTATCTTAACCACAATCATTTGTTATCTTTGGCCTCACTAGTGAGAAAAAAAGTTGAGAATTCCGTATCAGAAGGAAAGGCTTTTTTTTTGGGGGGGGGATGGCTATTTTGTTTTGGATTTATATGGAGTGAGTTTTCTTTTTTGTCATTTGTCATTTTTGTGAGATTGTACGGTCTTGGGCCATTATCATCCTTGTGCATCTTTTATCCTATTTTAATGTTGTGTGACTTGCATCAAAACTAAATATAATTTTCTCTGTGTGTGTTAGAGGAGTATTTATATGTACGCGGACCTTCCGTTGCTGTAAGTATCATTATAGAACATAAAATATGCAGTAATATTGTTGATAGTAACATTTATCATATGTCTCTGAAGTGCAAATGAATGAAAGGCACAATTCTCTTAGTTTAAAAATCATAGAAATTTTATGGAGTATGCATTTTATTGTGATAGTAACTCAAAAATAGTGGTAATAAGTTTTAAATTGTGATCATTTCAGAGCGAATAATTGTTATTGCTATTACTAAAACACAATCAAATGAAATTCTATGGTTGTTAAAATTTTTAGCTGATGCTATGAGCAATTGCCATGGGGGTTGAAGAGTAACTGCTTACCATAGTTATGAATATCCTGCATTCCAACTACACTCCCAGATAATTTTAGCCATGTTCTACTGGCCAAGAACCACTTAGAAATCTGAGGATGTGAAAAAACATTCGGAACCCACATTGTGTTCCCTGGACTATGTTCCCAACTATGCCTGTAGTTAAAGGGATAATTCTTGGTTGAGATGTGATAGGAATCTAGAGATGTTTCCTATACATTACAGTTGTTTAAAAAAAAAACAAAAACAAAACAAAACAAAACAAAAAACAACCTTCTGAGGACTTTTTAATTGTCCTGTGGTAACCACGATCAAAGGAACAGGAGTTTCTCTTGAAAATCCAATTGCTCCTGGTCAGACTCCCATTCCTGGGCTGGGCCGCGTGAAGGATGCTGGGCCTTTCGTACTGGGACATTATCTGGTGGACAAGGTCAAAGAGAGAGAGGAGTGAGAACATGGGACCTCTCTTGCCAGCACAGTACTACAGATCATGCAGTGGATATGAGGCAACACTGCTCCAAGACTCAAGACAAGAGTCAACCAGAGCAGGTATTGAACTAACAACAGAGTAACTTACCCCTTAACTGATGAATCTTACTGTCTCATATTACAGTTGTAATCTGTCCCATCTTGTCAAAGATACTTTAAGCTCTTTGAACTCAGGGACCTTAAAAATTCTATTTTTTGTCTGTATCAGTCTTGGTGCTTCATCATGACTCCTCACTGGATTGAGAAAAAAAATTTAAATAAACACTCTCTTGAAATTTAATTTCTTCCCTTATAAGAATTCCGTCTGCTATATGAATCTACCAGACAGAACATTGGAGGCAGGGTTGTGGAGTTTGTTGGAATTTACAATGTGTGGAATCTTATTGACTCTGTCTATTGCTATATTCCTGTGTTCCCTTTAAAATGTGGTAAGCATCTAAAGGAAACTCATAAATCAGTGGTTAAAAAGATTGCTAAGGCTATGGCTAAGCCTGCAAAGAAGCTTGGCACAGCCTAGACAAAGAGTAAGCCCTGCTGTCCCAGCACCCTGGCAACAAGAGCCCTGGGATTGGGGTCAGGAGTTGGGATTTAAACTGTATCCTCATCATGTACAAGCTGAGATTTAAACCATATCCCCAGGCATGCCTCATGTTAGCCCAAGTTTTCATACCTGTAAATGGAAATTTTAATAGTGCCTGTTTGTGGGATTACTGAGTAGATTAAGGAGATTCATTAACTTATTGGTTATTTATTGAATAACTACAGGCACTATTTTAGACACTGGTGATACAACAGTAAGCAAAAGAACTAAAGTCCTTGCTTTCATGAATTTATATCCTAGAAGTATAATATGATAATGTCATTTAATAAATGCTTAATCAGATTCATCTGAGGGTACCTGACAGCCATACACAATGAGATTTTACTGTGTGTGTCCATAGGTCTTTAGGTAGACAGTAGGTAATTAGAACCATCACTGGGTCTCATATCTGAATTGGTGTAACCCTACGAAAGTCCCATTAAGTAGGACATTTGTGTGTTCTTGCTAAATCCCAGTCTGCTTAGAAAATCTGTTCCCCTTGAATTGAACTGTTATCATTTTCACCTCCGCGAGGTACTTGGTCTAAATGGTCCGGCAGTTGGCCACGTTCCAGGTGCTGCAGGTGGTGTTGCGGCTGGATGGTTTCCATATCTTCTCAGCTATCGTGTTTGCACCATTTGTGGTTTAATGTGATTTCATGGAGTTGCTAAGGTGTTTGTATAATTTGTGGAAATTAGTCAAAGGGCTAGCATAACCAATTAAAAACCACACACCATATTTTAGTCAGTAACTTCAACTTTACTCTCCAATTTCCACTCCAAACCTTTGATCAACTATTTGTCAAAGACCAAAAGGGACAAATGTAAGGTTTCTTTTCTTTTCTTTTTTTTTTTTTTTAATTACCTTCCTACTGGGACCTTTTCTTTGAGCATCAAAATGCCCAAAGTCCATGAAGGAGAAAGATCAGGCCTAGACGGCAAACCTCCAAAGAACTGTACCATGCCAGTAATTACATACAATCTCCTAAGAAGTGTGTGTTCATAACTGTTACCATGTTAACTGGTATAATGCTTTGAATCTCCAGTGGCAAGCACCCCCATTTAGTTAAAAATGTAAACAGGACATTATTTTCTGTCCGAATGACTTTTGTAGCCCATAAAAATTATCATTTCTGCTGAGACATGCTTTTAAAATACTCACACAATAGCAGGAGCTGAAGGCTGATTATACGCCAGTCTGTTTGAGAACCAGGCTGGCGAGAGGATGTCAGTGTTGGAGTTCATGTACATGAGGTACAATGGACATGATAGAAGATGCTCCTGTTGCCTAGAGTTAGTTCTGCTGGACAAAGAAACGTGTTTGCACTTCAAGGAATCGCAGAACATGGATTTCTTGGAAGATGCAGAGGTCTGGTCTGGAGAAATGTGACTTGGCACTGGCCACTTGTCCCTGGGTTTCAGTGCTCCCATGTTCTGCTCCAGCACCCTATCATTTGGCCTCCCATGAACCTCCTCCCATTGTGGTTTCCCCGTGTGCTGATGAGTTTTCTGGTTATTCTGTCTTGCAGCCCCCCGAATCCAAGCCCAACTTCACCCCTCTCGCCATCTTGGCCCATGTTCTCGGCACCATCCAGCCCTATGCCCACCTCATCCACGTCCAGCGACTCATCCCCCGTCAGGTCTGTGGCAGAGTTTGTTTGGTTTTCTGTTGCTGCTGTTGTTCTCTCATTGGCTTGGTCCTCTCTTCATGCAGTGTTCAGCCTCCTCGTCAACTTTGTTCCCTGCCATCCAAACCTGCACTTGCTTTTTGACAGGCCAGAAGAAGCGGTTCATGGAGATTCCAGGTAAAACCACAGATGATGACCAATCTGCTCCCATTTATCCAAAACTGCTCAGGGACAACAGGGGCCTCCTCTGCTCTCTTGTGCTCATCCTAACAGACGAAAGCCAGGAGGGACCATTTGTATGAACCCTCATGACAGTTTGCACTCCTTTTCTAACCCAAACACAAGCCTCAATAAGGCTCCTGTTTAGATGGCTCTCTTGTCATCTGGGCTCTCTGCGTTTTGATATAAAGTAGCACACAAAGGAACAGTATTGAGATGCATGGTGGCCTTTTCTTCCCTCATTTTTATCAGGTCATATCAGGCAGTATTTATTTGTGGAGGTGGACCACCAGCCCTGAGTGCTGACACATCTCTCAGACAAGATTCACTGGGTGAGAGACAAATGTAACACAGGATGGAAGATGGAGACATGAAGCAATTTCTCTTTAAATTGATCATGCCTTTTCCCTTGGGCCCTCCCTATACTCCGGAGGTCATCTGGGCTCCCTGTCTGCTTCTGTCTCTGCCTCCGGAACCTGACAGCTGCGGGAACATGCACCACCTCTTGAAGGGCGAGCGGCTGACCTAGTTCTTCTCCCCAGCGTCTGTGCCATGTGGTTTTCTCTGTCCCAGTGACTTCCATACTTAAGTTCTTTGCTCTTGAGCTCTTTGTAGAAAAAAAGCTCTTCAAATGCAGGGAAAATATAAAGATCCTGCAGAATCCATCAGCTGTGTGGAACCTGAGCATGGTGGTTCTTAAACTTAGTCCCTGCTTTCAGATAACTACTAAACAACTCAATTTTAAATAGCATAAATGTTTTGGGCTTTGGCAATATTTTCCTATCTATCTTTTCTGCAGAGAGGTAGGTAAAGCAGACAGGCTTAAATAATTTATAAAACTGGCCCTCTTTTTAGAATTAAAAAAAAAATATATATATATATCCCTATTCCTGTATATATAGATGGCTATGTTATATATAGCTGCAATATATATATATATACATGCATATATATATGTGTGTGTGTGTATATGTATATATTTAAAATTTATATTTAATTTCCCTCCAGGCATTTTCACTTCTATCAATTCATTCTATCCTCATGTGAGAATCAGAAGACAAATGGCATAATCCCTAACATACAAAAAGGAAACCAGGGTACAGAGAGGTGATTGGGACACTGTCACATGACAAAATGAGAGCCAGTGCAGAATTCATGAGTCCTCTTCCTCAGCCTGGCACTCTTTCCTCCAAACACATGGGTGCCTTTACGTGGGTAACCCTGACTTTAAGTTGTTTTGCAGCTCCCAGTCCTAGACATTGGCTACCATATCAGTCTTTGTCCTGGATGATGGGAAAGATAGCTTTTCAATATTTTTTCCTCATTATATAAATATAAAACTTCAGATCCTATTTCTCTGACATTCGAATGATTTCCTAATTATTTCTTAGACAACTTCTGGGTACTTTAGGAGACATTTACTTTCTAGGATACCAGAGAATAGTACAAATTGTCCTAGTTAGAGTATGTACTGTCCCATGAGGGCCCACACCAGACCAAATTACAATGACCAAAACAATCGCCTTTCAAAAATTCCTCACTTGCTCATTAAGAAGACATGGACATTAGGAGAATGTGGCTTATTTGTTTTTATCAAAAGGGAGTAAAATTTTCAAAACATTGGCCTCTTGGGCAAAATGGATTGACTCAGGATAGTGGAATCAGTCAGATAAAAAGTGGAATATTCTCTGACTTGACAGTATTTACTTTTTCACATCCCTTAGCTGTAGGCCCTTTACTTGTCAAGTATCTACCTCTCCGTTCCCAGCTCCTCGAATATTTACAGACTTGTACCTCGGTTTAGGTACTCCTTCCTACCTCCCGATGTATTTTCAGATTGGCCGAGGACAGTTGTCCTAGGCTGTGCTCACCCTGTGTTTTCAGATGAGGGTTACTTGGTACTGCCCCCTCTGGTCATTGTTAGAATAGCACCATTTGGAGGACGCTGTCCCTTCAGCGTCCTCCCTTCAGTAAGTTGCCATTTTGGAATAGGCAAGGCACAAGAAAGCTGGGAATGGGCTGTCACTTAGCTAAGTCTGTGTGCCGAGGTGAGTAAGACAGCAACACTGCTGGAGAGTTAGCCCACCTGGGGAACTGAGAGGAGTACAGTCCCCTAATTACTACGGCAGTGTACAGTTAAGAGATGTGGACATATACCCATCATTCAGGTCTACAGGGTCCTTTCCCCAAATCTACTTCCAGAACATGAAACTTCAGATTTCTTTCCCTGGGAAGGGCTTTTAGAAATTAATATTGTGGGCTGGGGATTTAACTCAGCGGCATAAGCACCTACCTGGCAAGCATGAGGTCATGAGTTCAATCCCTGGTACCAAAAAAAAAAAAAAATTTAATATTGAATAAGATCTCATAAATGGTCCCATGAACCTGTACATGCTCTCTCCTCTGGAAGTGGTTTCCTCTCCCTTCTTCACACCATTTTTAAAATTTGTTGGTTCATGCTCAGGAATGAAAATGCCTTTTGCAGCCCAGAAGAGCAAGTGTTAGAAGAACATCCCTTCTCATTTCCCTTCTTTCTCTGGCCCACACACCTCTCAGAAGCCGCCAGCCCCACAGCCATAATGTGCATTCACACATGGGCCTGGAAATTGTGCTTTAATGATCAAGTCCTTGCAACCTGCCAGTCCAGCTGGCCCCTCCTCTGATAGTGCACACACTGAAGAGTGTGTTGTTGTTCTGCAAGCTTGCAAGGGCATTTGAGGGAAACTCCTCTGAGTGCTTTCCTGGCCTCACGCCATGCTCAGAGGCAAAAATCAACAGTGAACCAGCAGAAGGGTCCACGTTTGCTCATGCCCTTGAAGGTCCAGCTGAGGGCCAAAGGGTGCTGAGACAGAAGCAACCGAAGCCACCCCACCCTCTCTGTGTTTGGTCTTGACGCTCAGAAAGTAGGGAACCGAGGAACCGGAAGTGCTTGGTGCACATTTTTTACTTTTTTAATCAGAGCCAAAGCCTACAAGTAAAACCCTTCTGCCAATAGGATCTATCTGTTTTGGTAGGAACTTTACCTAAAGCAAACTCCTCGAGGGTTCTGAGAGAGAGTTGTAGCGCATGAACTTGGGCTGACAAACATTTTAAAAGATAAGACTCTCCCTAGGGTGGGGTTGGCAAATTTAGCAAATAAATAAAAATATCGTGTAATTAAATTTGAGTTGAGATAAATAGCAAATAATTACTTAGTACATATATGTCCCATGCAATCTTTTAGATATGCATATATCAAAAAAACATTCATTTATCTGAAATTCAGATTTAACTAGGTGTCATTTATTTCCTCTGGCAACCCTAGGAAGAGGAATGCCCCCTTTGAAAAGTATCCCTTCAAGGGGGCTGGGAGTGTAGCTCAGTGGTAGGGCGCTTGCCTAGCATGCACAAGGCTCTGAATTCCATCACCAGCACCACAAAAATAATAATAATAAATCATAATAAAAGCACCCTTTCTGTCATCCCTCCTTTTTTTTTTTTTTTTTTTTTTTTTCACATCCTAAAGGAGTGGAGGGAGGTCTCTGGGGAAAGGACTATACCAAAGACTAGCAGTCACCTGTTAAGGGAAGAATATTCCCTGACCTTTGTTTTTAGTGAATTACTTTCTTGCTATTTTATTATTCAATTTCAAGCACCTCATACTAGTGGAAAGTTACTTCTTTTGAATGATATCTTGGGCACCCAAGATCATTCTCTGTGCTTTCTGCCTGCCAAACACCCTAGGTGGTTTCTCTGGTTTGTCCCTATTTTGTCCCATTTCCTTTATATAGTGAGGTTAATAAATAAATTCTATAAAAACCCAGTTAAAGGAACCTTGCCTTCCCTTGTCTCTACTCTTTACCCACCTGCTCTGCCCTGTCATTGGGAGCCTTGAAACCTGGTCTGTAAGACCTTGGCTTCTATGGTCTGGATTTTCCTTCTGCCTTCCATGTCATGACAGGCTCTGCTTGCCTGCCAGTATAGGTTTTTGGCTGTTGTGGCACTTTTTGCAGCCAGATGCTTCCTCTCCTCTGCTCCCCACCCCTTAAAGAAAAAAGGACATCCTCCCTCCTTTGGAAATTTGCACATTGAATATTTGACCCTTCCCAGCCAACATGCAGACTTGGGTTAGATTACAGAAAATGCCCCTTGTCCCAAACTGTGTTTTTTAAAAATAATTAGAAGGAAGAGCTGTTTTCCAGTTGGAGTTGATGAATATGAAAGGTTCCCTCCTTCATTCCCAGTGGTCCCATTTAATTTTCTTCCACTTCTCTAATTTTCTCCCACCTGGCCATCATCCCTTAGCTACTAGAATATCAAAGACAACAACAGTAAACTTGTTTCCCTGACAACAAATTCTGGATAATCGTTTACTCACCCTACTGTGCAACAGACTCTCTGTGATTCGATTTGATTTTTTTTTCCTTCCGTTTTCATGGATCCAAGACTGGAAGGTTTAGATCCTTGGACCTGCTATAGGTTTCCATCCATTTGTGCCCATCCTTTTCCCAGAGGAAAGCTGCACTTGATGATGCCCAGAAATAACAGCTTCCTTGAGACCAGACCTTTCTTTAGCTACGTTTCATTCAGCCACTAGAAATCAGTGTACCCTGGGCGCTTTAAGCCCTGCTGTTTCCTCAGTGCATTCCATGAGTCAGGTGAAGATAAAAGAAACGTATCCCTTCAATAATTTTCTAACTTAAAAAAAAAAATTCTGCCTCTGAGGCCTTTCGTATACTTCCTCACTCGGAGGAAGAAGACCACTTGTGGCAAGTAAAAAGCCAACTTGTGAAAATAAAATCTCGTTGTGGCCCTTGAGAGGTCTACAGACTGGAACTAGTTGGATATCAAAAGCCACAATTGACAGAAAGTAGCAGGATTTACCAGTTCTTCAAAATTACTTTCTAGAACACAGGTTAACACATGGTAGCCTGGGGTGGGTCAAATCTAGCCCCCTGCCTGTTTTTTATACATAATATTTTAGTAAAGTGTGGCTACACTGATTTATTGGCATCGCGTCTGGGGCTGCTAGCATGCCACAGCTCTGCAGTGAGTAGTTGCAGTGAAGACCATATGGCCCACAAAGCCTGAAAGAGTTACCGTTTGGCCCTTTGCAAAAGAAATTTGCCAACTTCTGCTCAGCCCAGGTTGCATAGGAGAATCAGTTGGAGAGCGATGACCACCCTGTATTTTTAAGTCCTTATCTCTATGTTTGTTTCTCCAAGTTAGTAGAACCTAGACCTCTGCGATTTTTAGATGCACCCCAGTTGATTCTGATGCACAGTGAGAGTGGTTGTCAATATTTATGGGCATGAAAAGGAAGAAAACAAAACCATAACCAAAAATGCATCATGTCTCCTCTCCTGTTTGCCTCCTTCCCACATGTCTGTGTGTGCTTAAGCACATACATGTGCAACTGCTCACACACCTCCATTCCCTGCCCTACCCTGGAGGCCAAGGAGTCCCAGCTCTGGAATCCTGCCCCACCGGCAAGACCCAACCTAATGAGAAATGAGGAACATCTGGAGAGCTAATGTCAGGTTTCAGCTCTAGGCTTTGCTGGAATTGCTCCTTGATTCATTGAACCCTGCCAACTTCTAAGTGTGCTGGGAGTGTTCTCCAGAGCAGCTTGGAAGGTTCTTCCTGATCCCTGCTTCCTCCTCCCCACAAGGTACTCCTGCTCCAGAAACAGGGTCCGGCATACCTTTCCACATTCAGCTGTTACAACTCCCAGGTAAAGTTTTAATATGGCTCAAAGTGACCCCTCAAGAACTGTGCTTTCTTGAAGCTTTTAGCTCTTCTCCGAGTAGTTCTCATTTTTTTCCTGTGACCTTTACAACTTTCCCACTTCATGTCTTACCATCTGGCTGCCTTGTCAGGCTCTTCCCATGAGAGAGGACTAGGTGGCTTGCAAGGAAAGGGAAGAAGAGACATGAAATAGCTAGGACTTTCTGCAGGTTGAAGAAAATATTAAATGAACTCCTGTTTTCACACAGCACACCATTCCGGAAGGCAAAGGCCTTGTACGCCTGCAAAGCTGAGCACGATTCGGAGCTGTCGTTCACAGCAGGGACAGTCTTTGATAATGGTGAGTTTCTCATCATCTTGCAAAAATAAGAGGGTGGGCGCGGGGAGAGAGAATAACTGGCATTTTTCAAGTTCCTTTTTAGGGAAAAATCTCAAAAGAATGAGGTAAGACCAAAAAAGAATGAATCTGTGTATGTGTGTGTGTGTATCTTTTTCCAAAATAAGACAGTGACAACAAGACTTCTAGAGATATTATCAAGAGCTAGACAAATGTTATCAGCAACCCGTTTAGTTCTTTTGACCTCTCAGTGAGATTCAACCCAGTACCTGGCATACCTGGCCGTCACTTTAAGAATTTGGGCCTGGACAAAGGGTAAGAGAAAAAGGAGGGGAGGACAGGGATGGGCTGTGGTTGGTCAGATTAAGGCAACCAGTTGAGACCACCTGCTCCCTGCCCTTTTCTTCTTGGATTGGGTGGATGCACCCTCCCAGCAGGTAAGGTGGCCTTCCCAGATGGCAGGGCACTTGGCAAGCTCTGAGGCATTGAGTAAACTGGGTTTGTGTTCACCACTCTTCGCTTCTAGGAGCACGGGGTGGACAACCCCACTGTTACATCGCCCTGCAAACTGCCAGCTGTCCTATTTCACTTTCTGACGTGAGAATACAATGATGACTCCTCATAAAATTGGGATCTTGTACTTGCTTAATGCACAGTTTTTTGTGTGCCTTTTTGTTTTCTTCTTTAAAACGTATTTTTAAATGAAAATTGGTGTGATAATTGCCGTAATTTATCTTTAACCTATGAGGAAAGTCTGTATTCTGTTGATGCGTCCAAATTTCTGTGGCAACTGAGTTCTTCCCCACGTGAAGTTCTCCTTTGAGATTAGGCCTCCTGGATCCATGGGGAAAAGGGCATAGTCTGTTTTCCTCGAAGTAGGAAGCAAAGCCAGCTGCCAGGTTTCAGAAACTGGCTTTTTCTCTGACTACTTCCCTTGCCTCAGATGCAGGGGGCAAAAGCCTGGCAGTGAGTGTGGGTGCACCGCTCAAACCCTCTCCATCCCAGCTGTAGCCCTGCCCAGGTCTGGACTCACCCCCTCCCGCCTGACAGAGGCAGCAACACAGGCAGCCAGCATGCCTGCGTATCACTGGAGAACCTGAACTCTAGAGCCAGGCCAAGGTACAAGTCCCAGCTTGACCATATGCTCTTCAGTGACCTCGGGCAGTGGCAGCCTCTCTATGCCCTAGTTTTCTCCTCTGTCATGGAAATGTAACTCTGCCTACCTCAGAGGGTGTCGTGAAGAGGAAATTGAGGTGATACGTGTTACATGTGTAGAACATTACTGAACATGTATTAAGCATTTAATATGTTATTAGTGCTAGGTTCATCATCATTACAGTGTCTGTGTTAGGAAAAGACCCTACATTCTCATAGTTCATAAGGACAGTGTTTCCTTTTAGGCTGATGTGGCCTAGGCCTGGCTTCCGACTGAGCAGTAGGTGCTGCACTTTGACTCCCTGGCTCCTGGCTATCTGGAAGGACCTCACGTTCCAAACCAGAGCAGAGTGGACACCTGAGGACCAGCCTTGACTTCATCCACATTCAAAATCGCTGCGTGGTAGTGATATTGTTGATCAGGTGTGGCAGCATGGCAAACAGGGCACAGAGGACAGGGGGATTCCCCAGGGACCCTCAGCCCTGGCCAGCAGGAGTGGGAGTGAGCTTTGAACTGCATGTGGCCTGCTGAGACCGTGTGCCCTTTACGGTTCTCCAAGCTTTCAAAGCACTGTCCTGAACACTTTCGTTCATCAGCATCCACTTGGGTGCGTTACAAGTCAGAGTGCAGTACAGGCAGTCGAGCCACTCTCTTGTCAGCAGCTGCTGCTTTCAGGACCTGGCAGACTGGCAGGAGCAGTGGGTCTGTGGAAGGCTGTCCAGAACCTTGTCATTGGTGAGTGTCCACCATATAGACTTAGGCGGGGAAGGCTCCACCCAGCCGTGACAATACATAGCTTTTGCGACAGGCAAACCAGAATGAGCTGTGTTTGGCTGCTGTGTTCTGCCTTTGGCAGGGGAGGGGCTCCTGCCCATAAATGAGCAGGGTGTGAGAGAGCCTTACACTGCTAGGTGAATCCAGGGTTTACAGCTCTGTCCTTCAAGTTCCAACTTGCTACTCACAGGGGAAAGGGGCCACCGTGTTGCTATCAACTGTTCACTCTGACCACACGGAAAGCCCCTGATAGGGCTGTTGAAACCATCTGAAGGTATGCCTGTGTAACTTATTGGTGACTCCTTTTATTCAATACAGCTTTCTTCCATTTTTTAATGGTTTGAGATATCTACATACCATATAGTTTACCCATTTAAAGTGTACAACTCAGTGGTTCTTAGTATATTCAGAGTTGTGCAACTGTTACCAGTATCTAGTTCCAGGATATTTTTACCTTTCTCCTGCACACAGGCACAAACCAATCTCATATCCTTTAGCAGTCAGGCCCCGTTTGCCACTCAGCCTCCTCTCTCTAGTCCAAGGGAGCCACTCATCTACTTTGTGCCTCTATAGATTTGTCTGCTGTGGACATTTTACACAAATAGAATTATAAACATGTAGTCTTTATAATTTTTTTCTCTTTGTATTATGTTTTTAAGGTTGATTCATGTTGAGTTTCATTCCTTTTTATGGCTGAATAATACTCCTTTGTGTGGATATACAGTTTATTTAAACATCTGTCAGTTGGTGGATAGCTTAATTGTTCCCCCTTTTTGAGTATTATGAACAATACTGCTGTACATGTTCACATACAAGTTTTTTGACACTGTATGTCTTCAATTGTCTTGATATACCTAGGAGTGGGATTCCTGGGCCGTACAGCTGCTCTGGGTATAACTGTTTGAGGAAATGCCACGTGGATTTACAAAGAGATTGCACCATTTTACATTCCCACCTCCTAAAATTTTTGTTTCCTTTAAGTAGTTTGATGTAGTTAGAAAGAAAGAAAGAAAGAAAGAAAGAAAGAAAGAAAGAAAGAAAGATACCTAGATGATTTTAACCAAGAAATCATTTCCTTCCCTGCAGAGCGCTGTGCTGAGCAGATTCCAAGCTCACTTCCACCCCACAGCTTGGTCATCATCGTAAATCCAAAATAATAAATGGAAGCGGGAGAGAGGTTTGGCTGAACGAATGAGAGCCCTCCCCGTGATTCCTGGGAGTGTGGCAGAGTTCACTGACATGTTTGTTTTTAATCAGCCATGCTAGTGACGTTTCACGTTCCCTGTGGAACGGGGCCAAATTAAACCCAAAAGGGGGAGGGTTGGAGCTCTAATTTTGTTCCTTTATCAGAGTTATTTAGACTATTCTGAGTCTTTTGTATTTCTACAGAAATGTAAGAATCAAAATGTCAATTTTTATGAAAGATGATGTTGGCATTTTGATAAGGGATTGTGTTTTCTGATCTTTATTATTTTCTTCTTTTTGTTTAAAAAAAAAAAAAGTAAACCCAAAAGAAAGCACCGCTTGGTGTTGACTGAGCGGCTGTCCAAGAAGGATCTGACAAAATGTGAATCCACTTTCTAGATTGGTTCGAGGCATATTTTATGGGTCCTATTTTTAAAGGAAAAGGCTGCATATATCATATTCTCACCTCTCATCTCATCTGTAAGAGAAAAAATTACCACCATGTTAGGTAAGGGGTCGTTTTCCTTGTTGTATTTCTCACTGATTTGGTGCTGGAGATACTAGGTAAGGGCTGTTTGACCTAGATGCTCTGTCGTCAGACCAATCAGAAGGTTTCTTAATGACAGGTTTAGATCACACATGCACACACTCTTGTGCATGTTGTGTGTGTTGTGTTTTGTGTGTTTTCTTTCTTAGGAATAAGGAGGAAGAAGAGGCAGGAGCACATGCAGCTGGAAGTCTGTTGTCTTGTAAGGATTCATCTCACAGCCTTTGGATTCCAGGGTCTGTGCTGTGACTCTGGAGCAGCTGCTTAGTCAGCTCTTGGACTTTGTGCAGTGGGGGATGGATGTGTAATACTCAGAAATAACTCTAGTGTCAGCCCTTGCCAATCTACTAGGAAACCGTTCGCTTCACCAAGAGCACCTGATGTAGTAACCGGAAAGAGAAATCACTTGTGTTCTCGGGAGCATTAGTCATCTGGAAGCAACGTGATTAGCTCTACGTGGAAAACTCATGTGGCAGTCACTGAGATTGAGTTCTTGGGATACTTTTGTCTGATGTGAGATGAGCTGGATCCCTTCACTACTCTGCGCAGGGTCAGTACCAGTGCCGGGAAGGGCTGTCCCAAGGTCTCAGCTGATAGGAAGCAGCCTCACCAGGGAGCCCTGAGCTGCTCAGAAGTGGGGTGATGGGAGAGCTCCTGAGGGGAGGCTCTCAGCCTCCTCACTGTCTCCACTGCCACACCCACACCCAAGCCACCTCCGCCTCTCACCTGGGCAGTTCCACCGAGTCCCAGCAGTTGTTGTCACTTCCACTCTTATCCCCTCCATTTACTACACAACGAAAGACAGAGATCTCATCATGATGTTTCCCTGCTCACGGTATTCCAGGATCTCCCCGTGCTCTGAAAATTATTTACAGCACCCTCCATGGCCCACCTCCTGCCCCTCTGGTTTCCTCTTCCCCTCACTTGACATATTACAACCTCACAGGTCGCCTTTATGTTCTGAAATAGGGCTACCAAACTTTAACCTGCCAGGGAAATCCTGCTTGTCATGTATTTTTGTAAGTGTTTCATTGGAATCCAGCCACCCGATGCCTTTTTTGTGTACAAGTTATCGGTGGCACTGCAGTGGCAGAGTTGAGTAGAGAGGCACATTTGCTATTGGGCCCTTTATGGTAAATTTGCAGGCTGTGGTTCTGAAATCCTACCAAATTTTTGCACATCTTAAGGCCTTTGCGTCTGCATCATGCACATCCTGCCGACCCCTTTGGATCATTTAGGTTTTAGCTTTTTGATCTCCTCCCTTCCTACCCAGATTAATCCCAGTCAGAGTCACTGTCTGTCTGTCCGTGCCCCCCCATCAGTACTTAAAACTACATGCTTGTTTATTGATTTTCCCTCCCCAAGAGCAGAATCTTGCCTCTGTTCTGTATTATATACAACAACCTAGCACAGTGTCAGGCACATGGTGGGAGCTCAGTAGACATTTCTTAAAGGAGTAAATACATTTTAACTACACAGATGTCTAAAGCTCTTATAGTTAGGGCTTCTTTCCCTGGGGACAGTCAACCGTTAAAGATCTTAGTCACACTTGCTCCTTATTCTCAGTGAGGCACGGTGGGGAGAAAACCATGAGTTGTGTATGCAGGCATGGACAGTGTATCCCAGAATACAGCTAAGAGAAAGTGATTGGCAAGAAGCACAGCCATGTCAGCAGCCGTTGATGTGTATTACATGCTTGCTGGGCTGCTGGAAAGCCACCCAGGCAGCTTGCTCCAACCCCTTGTGTCTTTATATAGACACTGGTACAATTCATTAGCCATTGGGCGCAATTCAGTCCACCAGGCACTTACTGAGTGTCCTCAATGCTCAGAGCATTGCACCAGGTGATGCTATAGAGGTTAAGGCAAAGGCTCTGAGGTGAGATGTCCTGGGCTTTGATGTCCCTCCAGGATCTACCAGCTATGTAACTTGAGGCAAGATACTTAACCTTTCTGAGCCTCAGGTTCTCCTTAGCAAAATGAGGTAGTATCACTGACTTTGTAGTCACTCTGAAGATGGGAGAAGGTATACAGATGAAGCGCTTATTAGCAGAGGGCCTGTCAGTGGACCTGTGTATCACACATGCATTATTGTTCTTTTCCTCAAGGAAGGAGCATGTTCTCTGGTTGAATTGGGGCAGGATAAAGTGGGAAAGAAAGGGCTGGGTTTCTCAAATCAGACAAGGTTTGATTTCTGGTTTTACCATTGTGACCTTGTACCAATTAATTTATCTCTCCAAGCCTTACTTTCTCATCTGTAAAATAGGAATGATAACAGTACAAGTTAGGCTCACCCGGGCATAGTGACACATGCCTTTAATCCCAGCAGTCAGGAGACCACCCTGGGCTACAAAGTGAGTTCAAGGCCAGCCTGAACTGCATAGTGAGACTCTGTCTCAAAAAATAGGGCTAGGGTTTTAGCTCAGTGGTGTAAGTGCCTGCCTTGTGGGCACAAGGTTGTGAGTTCAATCCCTGGTACCAAAGGAAAAAAAAAGTACAAACTAGGCTTGTGAGGATCAAATGAATCATTATATCTAAAACTCTGAGCACATGGCAGCTTGACAGTCAGCATTTCTAAGTGTTGGGTTTTATCACTATAATTCTCGAGGTATAGGGGAACCATTAAAGGCTGTCAAGCCAGAGAGTGCTGAAATACAAACCAAAATGCACTGAAAAACTAGATAGAGAAGCAAAGCTTCAGATTTGAGCAGCTTATTAATAGGACCCAAGAATACTATGTGGGATGTGCTGTGAGCCTTCTAGGAGTCAGGAGGAAGAAGAGAGCAGGCAGATACTATTTCTGAACAAAGTGGGGCTTCAGCTAAGCCTGAAATTCTGAGGACAGGAAATGGCGAACAGAAAGAAGGGAGGCTTTTGAGGATGCCTCCCTCCTCCAGTAGGTAATGAGAACTTATGTTTTCATTTTTATTACCATCTTGATTATCAAGGCATTTTCACCCAGAAAAGCCATAGCTCTTAACTATGAACCAGTTAAAATTCAGGTTCCTGGGCCCTACTACCCAAGATATGCTTTAATTGACTTGCATGTGACTTGAGAGCCTACAGTTTTAGCAAGCATGCAAGCGATGGTGGCGCACATGGTCTGGCACAGCGCTGAAATGAATCCTGGTTGGAAGACTCCAATGAGTCAGCAGACTGACCCAAAGGTTGCTTTGTCCCCTGCCATCCCATGTCTCATGTGACTTACCTCTTGGCTTCTAGTTGTAGGGCATCTCTTGTCCCCTCTGATGCTTCCCGTAGTCTGCAGATTCCATTCTGATGTTTGTATGTGTCGCCAGCTCAGTACCTGTGCCTCTAGACTGCTGGCCGGGAAGGGAGAAATGACTGAAGGAAGTAGCCTTGGTGCACCTGCAAAGTAGCGACTCAGCTATGAGCCTGGCTGTTCAGTGGGAGAGGTCTTTCTTGCTGTTTATTTTGCACAGTCAGTTGGTTTGTTCTTTTCTAAGTCATTTGTTTTGAGCAATGGGTTTGATTTGTTCATTTTGGTTCTGAGTTTCTGTGGATGTGGAGACCAGGTCTTCACCCAGATTGTGGTAGGACAGAGTGTGGTGAACTAGTCCATGCAGCTGGTCAGATAATGGAAAGTCCCCTGTGGACTGAGCCATATTTAGCCTTCACAGTGTGCCTGGTTTTGTGCAGAGTACTTTATCCATGGTGGTACCTTTAATCCTCACAAGAACCCACTGAAGGGGAGAGATTTCATTGTTACCACTTTATAGGCATAGAAATAGGAGTGGTCTTGGCAACTTCCACTGGGTGAATGGGCAGAGGGCAGGGGTATTTGGGTATTATTTGGGGGCAGTTCAGGAGGGCCTTGGTAACAGGAGAGGCCAGGTTGCTTTGAAGTTGTGTGTCCTTCCACAGCTCTTCTCTCCATACTCTTGTGTGAGTTGCCATGGATCTATAGTATCCTTGCTACTTTGCCTTTAGTATTAAACAAGTGACAGGAAATTGTGCAAGATTTTGGAAGCCAACTAATAGGTGTTTGACCTTGTCTCTTTCTAAAGAAGCATTTGAGGTCTATACAGGTTTGACATTGATCTTCTGTAAGCCTCAGTGCTTATCCTTTGGCTCCCTACCCTTTAGTTCCTTTGGTTTCTGTTCTTTTCCTACAAGCCAAAACTGGAATTACATAGCAGTGTTGGGACAGAAATGCTTTTCTAAAACAAGTTCAGGAAGTCACTTGATTAGCCCAGGAAGGGAAGAGGGGAAATTCATTCTCTCCAAACAATCTTGGATAATTGGAGTTTTCCTAATACATTAAGAGTAAATGCCTTACTACACCTCAGAGTGATGTGTTTATCTCTGATTCACAAGCACAAATATCCCCCACCTCGTAGTTCTACTATTCCTTCTCTTCCTTCCTGCTATTGATTACTTTGCAGACTCAGCTGGATTTTTCTATAATCTTTATAATATCACAGTGGTTTCCATGGAGATGGATTGTGATGTCACAGAAATGGGTCTATATTCTTTGTATACTGAAAAATCAAAGGGACAGTAGCTTTGAAAATTGCAGTAGAAAGAGGAAGAGGACAGCTTTCATCTGTTATATAGGACGGAGGAAATGCTAGAGCACTGGAAGAAAATAAGGCCTGAGTGGAGTAGAAGGAGAGCATGCGAAAGCTATAAAATGAAAAACAGAAAGCACAGAAGGACTTTGCAAGGAAATTAGAATTGGAGGGTAAGGCTTTGAAGGAAAGTAAAATGCGTAATTAAAAGCCAAATATCCATAAGGACTGTGTTTTAGTGGTCCTTCACAGGCACTCCACTTGGTTCGTAGCTGATACTAAGTAGGTATATGGGTACCTATGTGGATGGATAGATGGATGGATGGATGGATGGATGGATAGATGGGTGGATGGATAGATGGGTGATACATATAGATGGAGATTAGAGGTCAGCTTAAGAAGTATAAATGTGTCATTTTATAGTTTAAACCCGGAACTTCGGAAAGTCCATGAAACTCCTAAAATTGCATGCAAAATTTTGAATGTCTGTATCTGTTCTCTTTTTTGTTGTGGAGAAACATCAGACCAGCTTCATCAGAAGGTTTATACGCCACAAAAAATTAAGAATCTCTGGTTTAAACAAGCCCTAAAAGCAATTGCATTTATTCCTTCTTACACATACACACCCCACAGCATGCAGCCTCCTGTTCTGTCTTTATCATTGCCTCTCCTCTCTCTCCCTTTCCTGTACAGTTCATCCATCCCAGGAACCTGGCTGGTTGGAGGGGACTCTGAATGGAAAGACTGGCCTCATCCCTGAGAACTACGTGGAGTTTCTCTAACCATGAGCCTCGGCAGAACTGCTGCGCTTTACATGGTATCCATGACAACTGCTGATTCCAGTGTGTTAGCTATTTCTCGTTGCTGCTGAGAAGTGTGAGGAGACTGACTCTTGCTACCTGTCATCATGAATGTTTCTGGGAACTCACGTCACCCATCTCCATGATCATCTCAGCTGACGTGTGGCAATACTGCAAGCAGAAGTCAATCAGGAGAGGAGGCCATTTGATTTTGATAATCTAGAGAAAAGGCTTGCAAAACTTTCTTAGGAGTCTCCTAAATGGGGAATGCTGAATTTATTCCAACAGTCATCCAGACTCCCAGCCTTCTGAAAAAGAAAGATATACGTTGTCCCCAAGAGCACACAGTGTAACTAAGTCTGATAGGGCAGGGCAAAAAAAACAGCAGCAAGATCCAGGCTGGCTCCATTGCTTTTGTTTACAGCTGACGTGCTTTCTATGCCTGCTTCTGCTACTACAGACCCACATTGTAGCAGGCAGCTGGGTCGGTCTGTCTACAGGCAGGATGGAGAAGGGTTATGGCCTTGCTTATATAAGATCCAATTTCTTACCCTCTCTGAAGCAGCCACTGGCCCATCATCAACAAAATTCAGGCCAGCTTTTTCATGCAAAGGAGCAAGCACACCCCACATCCTCCTCTTCTGAACTAGGAACTTCTCTGCCACTGAGAGCTGCTGTTGCCTAGTAACCATGGCAACTCCACTTACTCTAAAACCAAACCAAACACTTCCCCTATCTCTTCCCTTCTTGATAGTTTTGTGAATGGCCTTCCGACAACCTAAAGCACAGGTTCAAGGTATTGGGGTGGGCTGCTTGGGGCAGACAAAACTGTTCACTTTCTGAATTTCAGCAGCACCAGGATATGTTTAAAGCAAACTCTAGTAATGCTTTGAGATTAAATTACATGCAGGCTTAATGTTTCTGTTGTCCATGCAACTGGTGTTTGCTTTCTAGGGGGGCAAGATGCCACCTCCCAATGGGTAACAGCATCTGACAGGTTCCCTCATGTCTTCCCATTCACTCATCCCTGCCCCTGCCCATCACTGACCAGCCCTGTACAGTGCTTTGGGCTACTGAGCACTGGTGCCCTGTGATTTTCAGGGATGATTCTGGGGTTTCACTGGTCTACAGTTTAAAAGGATATCTGCATTCACTGCCACCCAGAAAAAGGGAATTTCAGGCTTTTGAGGCATGAGGCCTTTGTGACTCAGGAAGACAGCCAAAGGTTGGGCCAGGGAGGCTGGGACAATACCTTCCAAGAAAGGGAATTTCCTGGTCAAGGAGGAGTAGTTTTTATGGAAGACCGCCTCTTACGGAGATGTTCCACCAGGACATTTCAAACTCACTTGGCCTCCAAAGAATAGAGTGACCATATCTCCCACATGTGAATGTCCTTAAGAGGAACTCTGGACAGACAAGCTATAAACTGTCAAGCTCCCCAGGAACCCCTTGGATAGCAGCATCACTCCAGAGAGCATTTCCTGTTTCTGGAATTCCATTAGGGGACCTTTAATGAAGAAGAAAAGGAAAAACTTGAATTGTGTTGAATTACTGTATCTTTTACTTTTCTCTTTAAGATAAACTTGTAAATAGAGTAATTTGAAATACTATATGGCAAAGTTTTATATTTGATATTCTTTAAGTTAGTTGCTCTACACGTTTAGGCTTTGATTGCTGAACAAGTATGTTAAGAGAGGGAGACAGCCAGGTTGAAGAGTCAAGGTTGTGGTCCCCTCTCTGGGCTGGTAGAAGGAGAGGGTATTCCTGTGTGCTTCCTCTGTGGACTCCCACTGTGGGTGTCACTAAACGACGGCATTCAGCCTTCTGTATCCACATCTGTTATTAAGAATTCCTCGAGCTTTGAATTTAGAGATAGAATGTCTTCAGCAATGAGAGTTACAAAGAACACTTACTTAGCAGTAAGATGAAGCTCAGGATTTAAATAGGTGGGGGCCAGAGGTGACTTTGTTTTTTTGGGGGTTTTTTGTTTGTTTGTTTGTTTTGTTTTGTTTTAGTTTTTTCTTCTCAGGTGTATTCCTTGGTACCCCAAGATATCAGGACAAAAGGAAATGGGACAATTGCTGTACCCCTTACTTCTAAGGCTTTATAAATGAAGCTAACCTAGTTTGCAAATTTTGTGTGTGTGTGTGTATAAGTTCTAAAAAAAAAAGAATCAGACTTAGGATCTTTAGTTCTCGATGTGCTGTGCTGTTGCTTCCCTTTCAGCTCCTGATTCCCTGTGACCCCAGAATAAGAAAAAGACCCCAAGATGGATATAGATTGTATCATTACAGTTTTAAAGATGGTTTTACAGTTAATAGATTTTATCGTTGTGATTCACTAGTCAGTTATTTCAAATATTATAAAGTACCTGTTATCCAAGACCTCACCCAGAAGCCAGCAAGACACTACTATTGAATCAGCGAACAAGAATTAAGTGTGGACAAGATCATGACAGGACTCAAGAATACTATCATTGAAAGACCAAGGAAAAAAAAATGAATGGACTAATCAGTGCCAAACCTATTCCCCTGGGACTTGGGAATGAGAAGAAAGTGGGAAATGGGACTGAGAGGGATGCATGCTCATATATCATTGTGTTTTCCAAATTGGAAGAGCCCAGCAGAGTGCTTTGGATATATTTGACATTTTAAATTGTCACCTGCCCTGTCATTCCTGGAGCTCACACAGAGAGTCAGAAGGCCAAGGCTCTTGCTTAAATGTCCTTGCTGAAGCATACTTGTAGACACTTGGCCCCAACTTGTCTGTTTGGAAGCATCTGCCTCCCTCCTGAACTGGCCCTGATTGGGAGCTGCAACCAAGAAGATCTTATAGGAAAACCTCTTCCCTGCTTCACTAAGGCCACTCTGGGCCTATGACAGATGACTGCTATTTCCCTTTGTCCCTCCAGGCTTTTCTCTTTTCTGTTAGGTGGAGAAACTGTTCAGAATGTGAGCTACTAAGTCAGAAGGAACTTGAAGATTAAAAAGAAATTTTACTCTCTTCGGTGTCTATGCCCCTACACCTAATTCTGCTTAAATAGAGAACTTTAAGGCAGATTAAGGGAATGGATTGGTATCAAAATAAAAAAACCATTCACCAGGATTTCTAAGCTGGTCCTTTGTGATGCCCAGGAATCAGTTATAGCTTCAATTTTCTTGGGGTATTAAGTTCTATGTCTCATTCTTCCTTTGAGTAGTCACAGAATTCCATAGCTAAACAATATTATGACATGAGGATGAGGAGAAGGGTAGTTTCAAATCCATGCCCCCAGGCAAGTAAAATCCTGATTTACTAAGAGTAGGAAATTCTCATTTTTCAAAATAAAAATACAAGGATACATCATGTACAATACAGCCTCTTTTTTTTTTTTTTTTTCTGGTACCGGGGATCGAACTCACAACCTCACATCTGCCAGGCAGGCGATTACACCACTGAGCTAAATCCCCAGCCAGCCTTTATTGGCATTCTAGCATTGGATCCAGTTTTTTAGTGTATTCATAAAGCATGTATTTTTGTGAGTTTTTAGACAGGCAAAAAGAAAGAAAATAAGCAATAAGAATTGGCACAATGGTATTGGCAGGACAGAGCCATTGCTAGTGGCATGGTCATTTCAGTCACTTGCCCAACACACCAGATGTGTGCATGCCATACCTGAGCTTGAAGAGATAGTCTTCTGTTGACTGAATTTGTCTTCTGAAATTGGTAATCATAGTCACACTAAAAGCTCTCTCATCTTTAGAGTCTCCAAAAGCATCTGTGACTGAGGGGTAAGGGAAACAATGCTAAAGCCAACCTGATTATCTGTTCATGACTATTTATTGGCACCTTTCATCTTCTGGCTTCCACCTCCAAAAGCTAGCCTGGCTCACCTAGCTTTATGGACATGGGACTCCCAGGTATACCACTGGCCACCCTGGCACCCATCGTTTGCTCTAGCACTGTTTTATGAGCAACCATAGTGCCCCAGCAGGTCGCCAGCACTGGAGGAACAAAAGAGCCTCTTAGCTACCTGACTTTCAAAGGAATGTCCTAGGTGTTCTGTGAGCAGTGATGTTGACAAACCTGCCCTGCATCCCTTTAAAGTCAGCACAGTACCCTCTCACACACCCTAAGCTGGTGTTTTAAAAATGTGTCTTATCGCACTCAGAATGCATTTGGCAGCCACACTGATCTGGGTGCTGAACCACTTCTCTGTAATTGTAACATCAAAATGACAGCAGTACAGAGCTGTGAAATGTGCACAATTCTACAGCATACCTGAGACAAAAATCTAACAAGTAATAATTAGCTTTCTTCCTTTTGCTGCCTTCAGTACTTGTCTAACTAAAGAACTTTTCACAGCAGACAGAGAGGCCACAGAGAATCTAGATGTCATTCAGCACCAGCCCTTGCTGAAATGTGGTCTTCTAATGGAAGCATCTGTATTTATGGGAGGAAAAGTATCAGATGTAACCAAACCAAAGAAAAAGAGAAAAACAAACCATACTGAGAAATTTTGAATGTTTTCAAAGGGATAAAGTATTGTTCTTAGAAGGAAGAAAAACTATCAGAAATACTTCACACAACTAATATTTTTACAAAAGTTTAGCAGGACATTACAAAATGAAAGTATCTTTCAAGGTGGATTGCTTTAGAAAGCAAAGGCTGGGGCATAGTCCTAGATACATAGAAAGGTAGCACTTAACTGAGTTTATTGCTGTGTCGAGTTTTGCATTAGTGTAGTCAGAACGAGACTGTTGATGACCAAGATGTCCGCGTTACCTGGATAAACCCCAGACTGGCTACGACAGTCTGCTTCTGTATCAGTCATTTCTACAGTCATCCAAAAGGACACCTACAAGCAGCTTTCTTGGGTATTTAAATGCCAGGATCAACCTTGGATCTGCAAAATACATCTGATTATTCTAAAATATTTGTGTATGTGATGTGTGTGTGTGTTTGTGCGTGCACGTATCTACATATGTAAAGATAGAGACTCTCACGTAGAGACCCACCCAAGCTGGCAGTTGCTGAGCATTTACAGCCTTGATGATTTCGAGATTGAAAATTAAAAAAAAAAAAAAAAGGCTGTCGATGGCCTACTGAAAGATCAAAGATGTAAATTAAGTGCCATTTTAAAACTGTGTTCATATTTATCAAATAGATGTTATCTGCAGCTGTGTTCCTTATTAACTTATTAAAAGTCTTGTTGGAAAAAAAAAATCAATCCCATAAATGCTTAGTAGCTAATGCTAGGCTAGTGTTCAAAAGCACTCTAAAAAACATTCTGTCCATATTTTGAGAAAAAAACTATTTGCATGTTTAATTTATAATTTAGGCTACCTTTGATTATACTGTAAAGTGCTGTGTGATACAATATCAATAAAGTACTTATAAAATGGCACTTTAATGTTTTCTTTTTAAAAATATCATAAATAATGCACTGTTTTAAAACTTCAGTATTGAATATTGACTGGTGCATAGAATCAAATTCCATAATTAAAAAAAGGAATCTGTGACTAGAATAGAATATTTTTCCCTGTTAGTAGAGAAACAGTTTGCCATGTTCAGGCTTTTCTAAAAAATGTGTTTTGCGTCACTGTGTATATCTATAAAGAAAATACCATTTCTGCTGAATGGCCTCTGAAAGTTAGCTTTCTTACATTTGGTTGGTTTATGTGACAATTCCTATGAAATGAGTGGAAGTATGATTTTTGAATTAAATGACTTTTCCATTTGGTGGTATGTTTGTTTCTTGAGTTCCTGATACATTTTGACTTGAAAAGTATTTTAATATTTCTTCAAAGAAGCACATACAGGCTATGATCAAAGATCTCCTGCCCTGGTTGGTGACAGGGCTGACTTTCTGATGCACTCGGAGGAGCTTTGTGTTCCAGTGAGGGTTTTCTTTTTGCAGTGCTGGGGGTAGAAACCAGGGCTTCTTGCATTCTAGGCAAGTGCTCCACAGCTGAACTATATCCCTGGCCTGTTTCCTAGTTAGAAAGTGGTCAAATGCTCTTACACTTGAGAATATGTTGCACAATTAAACCTCAAAATGTCGGGTTCAATGTAACATTTCTGACTTTATCTCCTAGAACACATACTGTTTTATTGTTCAAAAAAATTCAGTTTTCTGATCAGTTACTCTTTCATGGAACTTCATGAACACAGCATGGTGTGATCAAAGGAGCCAGAACACGAGCAGTCCCACTGTGCATCTGTTGCAAACGATTGTTTAGAACTTGGAACGCATTCCCGCAGGCCAAGCCACATGCCTGAGTTTTCTTATTCATCATATCCCTTGGAGGAACGTCCTGAGTTGCAGCCTCGGACCCAAGTTTACAATGGGCTCTTAGCTTCTGCTGGAAGTTCAGGGGCCTCACTATCCTCTGTGAAGGATGAAAATGGGGAACCAGGGTTCTAGAGCCCAAAGGTGAGGCTTCTGACTTCAAACAATTGCCAAGGGGCAGGAGGAAGAGATGGGAGGCTCCTCTGTAGCGCGGTCTCAGGAGGTGGCTGTTGGAATCTGTGGCACACCCAAGAGATGCTATTGTCCTCGTTTACCATTTAAGGCACTGGTTTACCCGCTGTGGACTGCGCACACTCCCAGTACCTGCCCCCTTACCAAGTCTGCAGTCTCTGGAAAACTCTCCCAGTACCTCAGCACCTAGGTGTAGCTTCCCCGAGCATGGCATACACGTGTATCTGGTGCCATTCTGAAGAGAATGAGCCACCTGGTGTGTGTTCGTATCTTATCTGTGGCCTTGGCCTTTCCAACAGACTTCTCAGTCACTTCAACTTTCACATCTTCCTAACATCAAAGGTTTTCATTTTCATTTTGCTTTTAGCACCCACTCAGAGCAGAGCTCAAATAGTCACGTCCTGTGCTTTGCTCCATGTTTTTCACTTGTTAGTTCTGGCTGCATGGTGAGTGGTAAGAACACCTCGGGTAGAAATGGACTTGATGGGCACTTGAAATTAGGCAAATGTTAGACAGTGGGTGTGAAGAAAGGTTTTCTCAGACCCCAAGCATGCTTGCTCTCTTGACAATTGTGTCATGGCTCTAATTTCTTCTTTTCTCAGTTCTTTCTCAACCTCAACTCAGATACCACACATCTCTTCTATCCCCGATGTGTCAATGTCATCGGCTTGCCCTGCTTTTAATAGCACAAAGCTAAGCTGCAAGTCATTAACTGTGCTGAGTTGGTCTGTATTGGCCGGCTCCAGCCTGCACAGCAGCCAAGGGAGGCTCTCTCAACACTCGCTGCTGGACATGGGTGAGGCTGCTTGCATGGGAAAGCTTCCAATAGCTGTCCTTAAGATGGGGCGTGGCAACGCCACATTCCCCTCCCACCCCACCCCACCCCCCCGCCGCCGCCCCGAACATCACCCTGCAGACAGCGGGGACCAAGGCAAGAAGATTTTCCATTGAAATGATCAAAATTGAGATCGGCTGTATCACACAGCACTTGGCAACTCCTTTACACTGCATATCTATCCAGTCTTTTACTGACCCTGGAGGCTAGCCACAGCGTCTGTTAGCTAAAGTCTAGGTAACTAATGTCTTCTCAACGTCAACCAGCAAATCGGTGTAGATTTGAATTCATGGGTCCTTTCGTCAGGTACCAAATCACATCCAGGTTTTGTATCCATGCTAAAATTCACATATGTGTTCTAACCCTGGCTTAATGTTCTTCTTGCATTTTGTGGTGGTAGGTTATTAGAAAGATTTCTTTTTAATTATTCAGAGTGTTCTTTTTGTTTTTTGTCTTCCAAAACTTCCTCTGTGAAAGAGAGCTGAAATAAAAAACCTGAGTTTCATTAGAATCGGGTATTCAAAAGCACATGGTAAATGTGACCCTTGGCAAACTCCATTTGCTCATGGACTTGGACTGAGTTCTATCAGTGCGAGACCTCACTGCCCCATTCAGGGTCACACAGCCGTGCTCTTTCCCAGACTCTTCAGAATGTGTGTGCCACAAGGAACCCTGAATCAGAATCCCCCTTGCCATCTGGGTAACGTAGGCGTTATATCATGACCCTCACACCAAGCTAGGGCCTGCATTCAAGCAAAACCACATCAGAATTACCTCACATATTAAAAGTACTCCTTTCTAAGGACCCATCAAGGAAATTCTGCACAGTCCCATGGGAATTTGGCCTGGTATCCAGTGCTCTCACTGAGGGAATTCTTTGTGTCTGGTTGAAATTTCCCATGTTGCAGCTTAAATCTATTTCTGTTCAGACTTTCCCAGAATGGAGAATAACTGACCATCAGCATTCAAGAGCAATCACACTACATTCTGTGCTTCCATTCAGCAGTCTCTACTCAACCACCTCTTGTGTCCCGGGAGCTGCTTCCATCAGGAAGTGGAGGACATGACCTCTGTCCTCACAGAACTCACAGCCTACTGGAGAGGTGGCTGCCACGTGGGGAGTAAGAACCAGAGAGAGCTTCTCAGAAGAGATGGCACTCAAGATGGCACCTTGAAAGAGGGAAAGGAATTCACCCATTAGGCAGAGAAATGTCACAAGCGGGACAACAAGGACCAACGCATGATGGTAGGGGTGAGGGTCTGACCTCAGTATGACTGGAACATGAAGAGAACATGGCTTTCTGGAGAAATGAAAACCAGTCACCCTTACCCACACCCCACCTTAGCCTTGGGGCTTGTGTTTTCCTTTATTGGCAACAATACTAGCCAACATTTACTTACCACTGGGCACCTGGCACTGTGTGGTATTAACTCACTCAATCCTCAAGACATGCAAACATTACTACTGTTTTATAGGTGAGAAAACTATCAGGAAGCTCACACAAGCTAGGAAGAGGCAAACCTAAAATTCCCATGTAGGTTGATCTACTTCTTGAACCTATTTGCCCTTTTGAAACTTCCTTAATAATTTCTACACTGGGGATGTACCCCAGGGGTAGAGCACTTGCCAAGCATAAAGTTAATCTCCAGTACTACCAAAAAAAAAAAAAAAATCTTTAGATATGTGATTTTCCATAAATACGTACACCTAGTCACATCACAAGTGATTGTTTTAATTTGTTGGAAGTTTTTGACTTGGCCGTGCCATCCCTCCCCAGCAGTCTCCTCCCTCCCCAAAGCTGATGGCGACAGCTGCCCTTTGCCCTTCCTAGCAGAGAGCCCTTCCAAAAGCACAGCGTCTGGCATGCACACAGCTCTGGCTTTGCAGACGCAGGAATAGGGGCTTGATATGTTTTGATTAAAGAACTTTCTCCCTTGGAGCCCTTTGCTCACTCCTCTTGGGTGAGTAGTACCCACTTTGGGAAGTCGTGCAGACACTCCTGGTCCTCTAGGTACCCCAGGAACCCCAGCTGCAGGCCTGGCCAGTCCCATCACCCCTGAGCATACTGCATGGGGGTAGCCGCAGCACAGGGCCAACCCATGTTTTGCTGGCTGAAAATAAGTAATGTGATTTTTTTTTTTAAACTTAATTTGAAAACAGTCCTTTTCCCCACCCTGATCCAGCTGCTGAGGACAGACCTACTGGCTCTTGTGGGATTGCCAGGGAAATCTCATGAGCTTGTATCTTCTGTTGGGATAACCAGTGTTTCTAGCCCTATCCGCTATTGTTCAAAAATAGACAATTTTTATGGCATTTTTAATTCCTTCAGCCTCGCAAGATTTGGGAAAAGTCAGAGTGACAGGAGAGAGCAGGGGACTCACAGCAGGTGACAGTTGAGATCCTGCAGGGCACAGGGAGTTCTGACTTCCACAGAGACGAGCTCCTGATGGAGACCTTCACACAGGCCCTGCAGTCCCTGAAGGGCTAACCCCGCGTGCTAAGTTGCCAGTGATAGTGTAGGTCTCACTGATGGAGCACTTCCATTTCATAGGCGTCAAATGCATTGACTTACATACATCGTGTCATTTAATCAGTCCTGTGAAACGGGTACTGTTGTTACTCTCTTTTGCAGATGAGGAAGCCAAATATTAGATTGGGTAACTTGTTCAAAGTCATGAGTTAATAAGTAATAGAGCAGAGATTTGACCTGAGCTGACCCAGAGTTTGTGCTCTTAACCCCCATACTTCTTAACTCTGGGAAGGGCTCAGAAGCCCCACCCCGAATGCCCTTCAGTTCTCCCATCCCAGTGGAAGAGCTGTTGCTCTTACCTGGTTGGCCTTTTTCTAGTACCAGCCCCTCAGTGTTTCTTTGGGAGAGCTACCTGTCCCTCCCTAAGGTCCCAGGGGTTGTGTGGCCTGACATCAGCTCTGGATCCAGCGGTGGCCATGTGGCCTTTGTCTGGCCTGTGAGATCATCCAGTCCACCCAGCCAAAGTGATTGGTTGATTTCAGTAATTGACCCTGGCCTAACTAAGCCCACAGTTTTAGGGCTTTGTCCCTGGGCAAGGTGTACGGGACACCACAGGGAACTCCTAATACCAATGAAGAGCAATGAGTCTGTTGCCCACACCCTCTGATGGCTTCTTAGCATGGCTCTGTCTGCCAAGTGTCTATTTGAAGCCCCAGGTTGAGATGCCCCAGCTTTAGGTGGACTCTCTGGTAAGAATATAATAATGCATCAGTTAGAAAAGTCACTTCAGAGAGCAAGCAGAATGTTTAAAATATCCACTGCAATATAAAATGATTAAACGCTGTTCTTGTTTGGTCAGACCTTCAATTGGTCCACTTTTTTTTTCACTTGGCAAGGGAAGCCAGTGTTTAAAAATCTGACATTTGTTATCCATTCTGGGGCATGAGAAGCCATAACTGAGTCTCCTAAGAACAGGAAGTTACTGGGTCAGTCAGAGCCCTCTGCAAATACTTTCCCAGCCTTTGATTCAAGTTGTCACTCGATGATTGGCCCCTCTAGTGGTTCACTATTGTTGAGACACTTCACCCTGGAGTTCTCATGACGGATCCACCAGTCAGCTGTAATCAAGAATGGCAATAAATCACCCAAATCGTGAGATGGAATTGGATGGCACGAAGTGCTCTTCGGCTCAGAAAGATGTTCACACACCCTAGGGGCCGCACCCAAACCTGTTCAACCATCCCAAGATGTGAGTCGGACAAACTCCAGGGGCTCCTAGTTGAGACCTTCACCTTTGCATGGGAGGGGCCGCATTAGTTGGAGGCCCTGGGAAGAGGTGGGTGTATCTAATCAACCCCAGATACCCTGCTGCTGCTCTGTCCCTGAGGCGTGCTCAGAGATCTCTTGTTTCAAGGACTACCAGGTAAAGCAAGAGATTCCACACCTTACAGGAAATCCTACAGGCATGGGGCGGAGTGGCCGGGGGGTGGGGAGGAGCGGATTCTTGGGCCACAGAAAAATCTTATTTTAACCTAAACACAGAATTTTGATATGTTCAAGGTATTTTTTGGTGCTCCAAATTTTACACCTGGCCTACCTCTGATCAATAAACCTTCAACTGTCCCCTGTGAAAGGGAGGGAAAGAGAACAGGAAGGAGGGAGGGAAGGAAGAGAGAGACAAAGGGAAAAGGAAAGAAGAGTGGGAAAGGAAAGAGAAGAAAAGACAAGAAAAAAGAGAGGGAAAGGGAAGGACAGGAAAGGAAAATGGAAAGGGACAGGGACAGGGACAGGGAAAGGGAAAGGAAACTCTTAGCTCCTTAGTGTAGATTTGGCATTCTTTCCAGTATGGCACCAGCCTCTTTCTCCCATGTTTCACATTGAGCCAGAGGCACTAACTGTTTATCATTCTACCATGATCTGAAACAATGCTTATTCTTTTACTCATTTAATGTTTATTGGGCTCCTACTGTGTCCACACCCAATGCTAGGTGCTACTCCCATTCGTGTTGCTGAGGCTAACTCAGGCTTAACTGCCCTTCACTTCTCCCACTCCAAGGGAAGACCTGTCTTCTGTGAAGAGCGCCTCTGTTTTCCTCTGGGAAGAAAGCCTCACCTGTCCTTGGATCCCATGGATTTGTGTGGTCTGGCATCAGCCTTGAATTCAGTGGTGATCATGTGGTTCTGGTCTGGCCTAGGGGATCATCAGATCCATCCAGCGTGGTTGGTTGATTTAGGAATAGGTAAAGGCCTAACTAAATCCAAAGATCATCAGTATTTGGATTATTTCATACTGATAGTAGTGAAATATGTAGAGCCATGAGAATGGCTGGCAGTCCTCTTGTCCCCTTGGTGAGGAGCCTGAGAGATGGGCAGCCTGTGAGTGGGTGGGTGCTCGCTAAGAGAGACCAAGAGTAGCAGTACTCAGTCACCTGAGCTTTCCCGCTCTATTAGCCAATACATTCTCATTTTGAACAAAACCACTTGATTAGGGTTCTTTCACTTAAAACCAAAGCTGTAGATAAAACTGTGAGTAATTTCTACAGTCATGTGTCCCACCTGGTTGTTTGATCTCTGTGTTGAGGATAGAGCCCTGGCCTTGGAGTTAGAAAACCTGACAATAAGTGTCTTTCTACGGTTTCCCAGCTGCAGGGCTTTGTGGTAACCATTTATCTTCTCTCAATACAGTGTCATCCCCTTTAAAATGGACATAAAAATGCTTACCTTCTAAGGCTATTTTGATTAATGTTTATTAATGTACTTATAAAGTCTACTGTCCTCAAAACTCAATAAGAGAGTATCACAATATGTGATTCTTTGGTACCTTGCAAAGAGCTGGGTGTGTAAATGTCGAGTTTCTTACCCTGAATAAAAAGTGGAGCTCTAGGACTGGGGCACCCACTCTGAGCCTTCACACCAGCAGAGGGTGATGTGTGGGGTCCCATGTCCGCCTCCTTTTCCACCCCTTTTCCGGCCAGGATTGGAAAGGATGGGTTTAGAGACTTGATGAGTTGACCCACAGTTCTCACATACTAACAGACTCTTAGTGCGGTTAACATTACCCGTTGCCCTTTAAGCATACACCTACAGTAGCTTTAAATTTCCCAGGGTGGGAGCTATTCACACACTGAAATCACCAAATGCTACAAATGAGCCCCTGCCCAAGTCAGCTGGTTAACATTCCAGTGCTTAGGTCACTTGGGAGTTAAAATGATGGACGACACCTGAACTGGTTCCATTTACAGCCGAGATGATTTCCACCTACTAGGGGAAGGACTGGGGTGGAGTGTAGGACCAGAGAGAAACTATAAGTACCCCATTTGAACCTAAACCAGAAGCTCCTAGCACTTGGTTTGGAAATGAAGTAACATTTCCTAAGTGCAGGCAATACTCTGCCTTGCAAATCAACAGCTAATTTTTGTTTATTTGCACTGATTCTAACTAGACCTAGCGAAACTAGACCTAGAGTTTGGTTCCCCCTCTCCCCTCAGAGAAGCTTCTCAGAACTTTGCTCAGAGCTGCCAAGAACTATGTACAGGTCCCGTGCATCAGATACGTGGGCAAAGATGCATCGCCCCTGGAATTCAGCAAGATAGAGGCTGGCTCGGGGCATCCCCAAGGTCAGGGGAACTGCCCAGAACCACTCTAGGTCTGGCTACCTCCCTTGGAGACTATTGTGGGCAAGAGTCCAGGCATGGGACAAGAGGGCCAAGGCATGAGGCCTCTAGTGAAAGCCTGTATTTGTCATGCACCAACACGAACCAGGTTTGTTGGAGGCCCCAGCTCACTCAGACTTGCTGGTGTGAATTTCGTGTCCACTGGGAAGCTTGTTAAAGCGAAAGCATTTGGGTTTGGTGAGTGTGGGATGATGCCCCAGATTCTAATGGATCCTTCTGGTGCTTACGAGGCTGGTGATCCTTGAAACTGCATTTGCTGCCCAGGGGGTCAAAGCCAAACCAGATTGATGCTTTAACATGGTTATTTCCTTTTTTGATTAAGTATTGAAATGTTCAGGTTTATTCACGCTATTATTAGCGACTTTCCTGAGCACACAGATTGATGAGTAAGATTTTTCATTGTACTGCGACTAGCACACCGTGATAATGGAAAGATCCATATTTACTTGCTAAGTTAGAGGGTATCTAGATGACAAAAGATGGCACCAAAGTTTTTCTCTAAATATTGAAACAAACTCATTTTAAGACACTAAATTTTTAGTAACTCAACTGCCACAAACTATTCCAAGACTGCAAGGATTCTGTTGTTTCTAAATCTCCAGTTTTCGAGCTCTGGCACTGATTAGAGTTAAGACAGCTTTTGGCTAAAGCAGAAACCGTTACAAAGACAGGCTGTCAGTAAAACAGCCACCATCTCTCCCTTCACCTCCTCTGTCCTGAAGAGAATTAAGTTAGTGGCAAACAAACAAACAAAAAACCAGGCGCTTAAGTATCCTGTGTGCAAAAGGAAAAGGTTTTAAAGGGGGCACTGTCATTTGCTAGAAAATATCAAGGGACTTCAGTGGGCCTTCAAATTCCCATCACAGGTTTTTATCACAGGCTGCTTAACCTCTCTGAGTCAGTCTTCTCATTAAAAAAAAAAAAATGAGGCAGAGGGAGAGGGAAGGTACTTAACACCTGAAGTAATTGCCACGTGTTGAGAAAATACATCCATCTGTGAACATAGCTCAAGCATTCTGCATGGAGGTGACCAATTCAGTGCTGCAAAAGTTAGTACCTCTGAGCTTTGTCTGCAAGACATGAGTAATCATGACTCCTCACCCTCCCATGATTGAGAATTAGATAAAATAATTTACATAGAAGTAGCAAATATCCAGGATAATTTAATATCAAAGAAACAATAGTGAAGAATTTTAACTGAACACAGAGAATTTATGAGTCCATGCTGATACAGGTAAGTAAACGAGGAGCCAGGTGTGGCGTCCCATACATGTAATCCCAGCACTCAGGATAGCTAAGGCAGGGAAATTGAAAGTTCAAGTTCAGTCTGAGAAATTTAGTAATTCAATGAAAATCTATCTCAAAATTAATAATTTTAAAAAGGCCAGGAGTCACAACTCAGGACAAAAGCTCTGGATTCAATCCCCAGTAATAGAAAAAAAAAAAAGAAAGAAAGAAAGAAAAAGAAAGAAAGAAAAGAAAAAGAAAAAGATAAAGATAAAAGTAAGGCATACAAGAAAGTTCTATCTTGTACACTAATCGAATGTCAAATAATAACTGAGGAAGGAATGACAATTAGAATGTCATCATTTGGCAAACTTAATAGTAGTATTTGAGTCACTCAAGAATCATCTATGGATGATTCACACAGGATATTTGCATAGTCTCAAAGTATCTCTTCATATGATACTTATTAGTCACAAAGGATACAATAGTACTTTACAATAGTAAAAGCAAGCAGATGCTTACTTTTTTTTGTTTTTCTTAAAGATGAGTTCTTGCTATGTTGCCCAAGTTGGCACTGAACTCCTGGGCTCAAATGATCTTCCTGCCTCAGCCTCCCAAGTAAGTGGGACTACAGGCATGTGCTGGCACATGCAACAGACACTAAAATTTTTTTTCCAGTTGTAAGGACAGAACCCAGGGCCTTTGCACTGAGCTTTTCTCCTAGCCCTTTTAAATTTTTATCTTTTATTTTGAGACAGGGTCTTGCTAAGTTGCTAAGTTACCCAGACTCAACTCAAACTTTTGATCATCCTGCCTCAGCCTCCCAGAGTGCTGGCATTTACAGGCATATGCCACCAGAGAAGGCATAGGCACTAACTTTTAGTGGGACTAATTAAGGGGATATCCCTTGTATGAGGCATTGAGAAAAGCAGAAAAAAAGTAGGACCTTAATTTCACTGTGAGAAAGACAGATCAAACTGAGGGGTGTTCTACAAAACAGCAGCTGTTTGTTTTTTTTTAAAAAAAGTAAATGTTATGAAACAGAAAGATTTGGGGACTGTTCCAGATATCCAAAGGGATGACAAACAAATGCAACATGTAATCTTGGCTTTTCTTGGGTAGGAAGGACGTTGTATGTTAAAAGGACAATTGACAAAAATCTAAGTAAGGTGTGCAGAGTAAGTTAATGGATTTGCACTATGTTAATATCATGATTTAGGCAATTGCATTGTAGTTTTGAGAGGCAGAATTTTTAGGACAATTACTAGAAAATATAAGTAACTGCTTAAGGGTAAAATCAGGTCTATGACTTACTCTTACATAGTAAAGGAAAACAATTAGAGAAAGATGATAGGTGTATTACATGTAAATGTACGCTAACTTTCAGAGGGTCTGAATAACAGGTGCCCAGGAATTTGTCACTACTTTAGCAACTTATATACTGAACAGCTGTTGAAAACAATTGCCATTATATTAATTAATCATAATAACACAACACTGAGTCCATTCTGGACAGTTTAAAGGCTGAAAAAAAGAAAACTAGTTCAACTTCAACACAGGGATCTGTGAAGGGCACGTTTTTGGTTTTACATTACAAAATGTAAATCTCCACCAGCCCTCTATCTTTCATCTTGATTTAGTTCCTGTTGCTGGCTCTGAGCCCAGGAGTGGGGGCCATGGGGGAGCGCGTGGTCTCACGGGAAGTGTGGCTTAGGGAAGTGTGGCTGGTGCTGAGGCTGCTGCTCAGGCTCAGGGGCCTGGAAGGGGCTGCAGTGTACCAGAGAGTGGGTCAGTCTCCAGGTCCCACAGAACACCAGGGCCATTTCAGATTACAGGTTTCATCTTGGCCCCGTTCCTGTCAATTTGGAGGACATCAGTGTAAAAGAGTACTTTTAGCCACTACAAAGCACCATAAAATAGATCAGCCACACACATGTACCCGTGGAGCCTGTGGCTTTGTGGTTGAGAGGGCAGCCCCTGGAGTCAGCCAGACTGCTTCCAACCCCTAGAATCACCATCTACCCAGCAAGCAATTTGGAGGAGGTCATTTAACCTCTGTACTCCTCGCTTTTGTCATCTATTCAATGGATAACTGTACCTGTGGATAATTGAAATATGCAACAAAACTCAGGGATAGTATCCATTGATGGGTAGTGCAAATGCAGGTTTTATGCCTTTGCATCCTAAAGTATCTTCTAGTGTAAAAAGTGTTATATTATTCTGAAATTTTCTAGAATCTGAATAATTCTATTGGAATATACTGTACCTTCCCCTCTCTCCTTTACTGGTCCTGGCCAGGGCATCTTCTGATGACACAAACCACCAATTGCTTTTTGTGTCAATCATCTCCTGATGCCGCCTCCTACTGGGAAAGAATCTGGATCCTCTCCCTTCCCCTCCCACTCAGGGTTCCCATTTCCCCACTGAGCCCCAGGGCTTTTGAGACTTCATGATTCTGCAGGAATTCACCCTGCCTGGGAAGCTCACCTGGAAAATGTGTGGAACTTTAATGCCAGGCTCCAGAGCTGCGGATATGTTTTCAGTTTGCCAACTTGCCAGGCACCCTTAAGCCTGCCCAAATTCTACTCCCCATGCAAAGGCAGGGCAAGAAAGCAACCTTGCTGTTGGGACTGTAAGACTACACCCAGGATCTCAGAAAGCACTTCCCCCACCACTCTGTCCACAGCGGCCTTAGCCAAACCCAAGGAATGGAGGCTTAACAGGAATGTGTCACAAGAAAAATATGCCATCAGAATCCTCTCTTCCAAGTTCCCGCCCATTCCCACACTTCTACTGGCCTATTGGACATCTCCAGTTAGATGACCCACAGCCATGTCCTCAACCAAAATATCATGTGCGAAATGACGACTCACCCCTCCTCCAGTCTTGGGTAGTGTCACAAGCCAAGGCAGAAACTTGAAACTCTCCTCTCCAACCCCTCTACTGTTACAAGGCCCTAGTCACTGCAAATCCAGCATGGTTCTTACTTGAGTCTTCCTTTTTACATCCTCACATGTTGACATTCACGGCTTTATGATCCCTCTCCTGGACTAATTCAGCAGCCTCCTAATTCCTAATCAGTCTTCCTTCCACCACCCATGCCCTTGTTTACTCTCTGCATTAAGTGTAAAGTTACCTGTGACGTGACCACTCTCTCACCATGATGAAGCATCTGTTGGCTCCCTGGTGACGTGGGATGGACTCTTACATTGTCATGCACAACCCCAAACCACTCCAGCTTCACCTTACCTGACCCCCTCCCTCCTGCATAGCCAACTGCTCACCACTTCCCCAGCTGCTCCCCCATCAGTTGTTAATGGTCTTTGAATAAGGTCTTCTGTTGTCTGGACTCCTTTCTCATCCTTGTTTAACCCAGGGAATTCCTACTTACTCTTAAAATTCAGCTTAAAAAAAAAAAATCACCTTCGATGGGAGGAAAGTCTCTTTCCTTCCTTCCTCTGTCCTCCCAGATCAAGATTTTTGGTAGCTTTGTTCTTATGTGTTAGTCTGTCCTGTGGTAATTGTTTATATGTTTATACTGTATGCTTTTCAAGATCAGGGATTCTGCCCTGTTATCTTCTTATCTTCTGTCCTCCTAGGACTGGACATGGCAGATCGTCCTGAGAGGAAGTGATTGACTGCAATGTATATAAAGTGCCATAGTACCTCGAAGTGGCACTGTACCCTCAAAGTTTTGTCCTTTGTCCTTCATAATCTGCTAAATATAAAAAAGGTTGATTCTGTGAAAGAGTTTAAAGCCACGAATTCACCTTTATCCCATACTGTTTTCATTTGACCTTATATTATTCTTTTGTCCTTTTTTTGGTGGGGTGAGCGACTGAACCCAGAATGTCTGCACTGAGCTACATCCCTGGCTATTCATTTATATTTATTTATTTTTGATACAGGGTCTAAGTCAAGAAGTTGCCAAGGGTGGGTTCGAACATGTGATCTCCCGCCTCAGCCTCCCAGACTGCCAGGATTACAGATGTGCACCACCACACTTGGTTTTTGCCTGCCTTTTTGATCTACTGCCTTCTCAGCAGATCTCTGAGGGATGTCTCTTAGCCAAAAAAAAAAAAACATATTCTAGATTTCCTGGCCAGGAAAATTTGCTTGTCTATGGGTTCTGAGGGAGAGATGGTCTTGCTATTGTCACTTAGAGAGAGGATTCTCTGAAAATCACTGTCAGTGCCTTAAATGCTGACATGTAAAGTATTCATCTCCATGCCTGGTCATGTTTCCATGACATTTGGAGCCAGGATTAGACCAATACTGTCACTCAACAGCCTTCATTCTAATTTCTTCCACATTGAATTGTTTTCAGTTTCTCAGTCATGGGTCTGGTGGTAGACACAGTTGTGCTGCATCTCCGAGCTTCCTTTGCTACAGGGTCTCAGACTGGCTCTTGGAACTGGTACCTTCTGGCAGGTGCAGTTTATGCAGGGGGCAGGCTCCACGGGGTGCTCAGCTACGAGCCTCCTGTGCACCATCTCGGTTTTTCTCCATCTGCACAGCCATTTGAGCCTCGGGCCTCATGACTCACATGGTGATTGTCCATCTGTCCATTTACTCCACAAAGGAAGGAGAACTTCTTTGCACACAGTGAGTTAATGTTTCAGAGCTACCTGCCTGACTCAGACTGTAGCAGAGCTCTGTAATAATAGAGCTCTGACATGAAGCTGAATATAATTTGCATACTCCCCTCTAAACTCTCAAATCTGAAACTCCCCTCTGAGCCATAACAGGATAGGTCAGGGGATGCAGAGGCTTCTAGCTCCTGCCCCTGTATCCCTTTCAGGCACCTTGCAGACATCAGGATCCACCAGGTCCAGGGAGGCCTCAGCATCATGGCAAGACAACCGTCTCAGGAACAATCCCTCCCAATTTCAATTTGGTACCAGAAATGTCAATATGATAAGGTCACATTAGGAAGATGTGATTCTTTTCAAGACGAGTATTGTGATCTTCAGAAAGCAATCATGATTTTTTATGGCTAATTTATTTGACTTGGAAGTATGGAGAGTTGGAAGGTAATACACACACAGTGTATAAAATTCAAGAAGTAAAGAAGATTATTCAGTGAAAATTATTTTTCCTACCTCAGTTCCATAGGCCATTTCTCTCGAGGTAACTAGTATCATCTCTGTGTGTGTGTGTGTGTGTGTGTGTGTGTGTGTGTGTGTGTGTATGTGTGATGTCCATACATGGAAAGCATTCATATGAATATATGACATGTACATAGATTTTACAGAGAGATTTTATATACAGACAGACACAGAGGGGCTGACGTGTTGTTTCCAAAGTGCCACATATAGTTGGTTTACATAATGGGAACTCATTGCGTTATAGGTCTTGAAGTTGCACACCTGAGACCAAACCTGAAGGACATGGAAAAGAATCTGTCCCAAGCCGCCTCCCTAGCTGCTGGCACTTTGTGGCCATCTGTGGCATTCCTTGGCTTGTAGAAGCATTGCCTTGATTTCTGCCTTCATTTTTACGTGGCCTTCTCTTTGTGTGCTATGTCTCTATCCAAATTCCCCCTTTGCATAAGAGTATTAGTCATCCTGGAAAAGGGTGCGACCTCATGATCTCATTTTACATTTTAACCTCTGTAAATACCCTCTCCCCACAAAAGGCTGTATTCCAAGGTACAAGGGGTTAAGGCCACAAAATTTGAATTTGGAAGGGCGCACAATTTAACCTGTAATGCATAGGCATTTAAATATAGGCTAATTTGTATATAAAGGGTAGCCCACTCTAACCACTATTCAATGCCGTACTTTTTACCCTGCAGTATTTTTATCATGTATGAATCACACATCTGTGGTTCAGTGTGAGGCTGCCACTCCTGCCAGCAGAGTTCAGCAATCAGACCCGACCACACTTTTCCATCCCCACTCCCTATATGCTTGCAGACCCCTGTTCAACTTTCACATCAACTTTGTCTAGTTTTCCTATGTAAGTGCAAAAAGTATAGTAGTTGTCTTTCTGGGTCTGGTTTATTCCTCTTAATTTAATGTCATCTAGTTCCATCAGTTTGGCTGCAAATAAGATCACATTCTTCTTTATGGCTGAATAATCCAGTGTGACATACACCACACTTTGTAATCCATTCCTCTGTTGGTGGAAGCCTCGGTTCATTCCATAGCTTAGGCTTTTCCATAATATTCTTGGGAATTTTCCTGTATCAGTACAAAGAGACCTGCCTGCCTTATTCTTGTCAGTGGCTACATTGAACTGCAACTGCCTTGCATAGGAGTATAATTATTTAACCAGTCTCCTGGTGATAGCCATTTAGTTCTTTCTATCTTTTGCTGGGTATTATAGGGTTTCAATGAATGTCCTCGCATGTATCATTTCACACTTTAAATAAAGTATAGCAATAACATGAATTCTTAAAGGTGGAATTGCCTGTTCACTGTGTAAGCACGCTTAGATTTTGATATCTACATAAAAGGCTCTTAAATCGCTTAGAGAAAGAGCAAAGAGTTTATCAGATTAGCTAATTGCTACTATGTGTCCCTTTCAAGTGAAAAGTGTAAGACTGGAAAGAGTCCCTAAAGGAGAGAGGGGAAACTATTTTAAATTGGCTCTTATAAGCTCCCAATTTGAAATGACACTCTTCATCTGTGTCACTAAAAGGGATTTCTTCCACTATAAGACTGTATCTTCACCCTTAAGCCCATACACTAGAGCTGGATTCTGATATTTCAGAACCTTTCTGAGACTTGAACCCCAGGTTCAAAGAAGAACTGGCCAGTTCAGGGGTGGGGGAATGAGTGGGAGCTTCAGGGTGGAGGACAGAGCCTCAAACACTGAAGGAGAAGTTTCAACTAAAGACCAGACCTAGTGTGGATATAAAGCTGCTATTTCTCCCTGGTATAATTGCTGTGGGACTACCTGTTCAGCTTGTCAAATGCAGAACCCCAGGTTTGGTTTTAGAAGGCTCTGAACTTGCTGAGGGAGTGAGGGCATCCGAGGTCAGTAAGATTACAGCAGGGCACTTCTTTTAATATAACTACTAGCTGGAGTCCTGGAAACCCTCCCTCAGGTTTTGCTTGTCAGACGTCTGACTTACGGGAGGTGAGTTGTTTCTGGCTCTTTCTAGCCTCACTGAATCACAGTGTTTTATCCTTGTAGAAGCTTCCAGAAGTCATGTTCTTGCTCACTAGAGAACCTGAAGCACAAAAAAGGGAAGTGACATCCAAATTCCCGTAAGAAAGCCCTGCAGAGCCTGGGTAGGCATCCACCACTCACCCACATGGGCATGCACTGTGACTCATGCTACAGACTTGGGCATTAAAAATGATGCCATCTGATGGGGGAACAGTAACCATTACAACTGCCTATTCCTGCGCTTTTAGCACTCACAGCCCTCACAGCCAACCATGATGGTAGTACAGTAATTTGCATTTGTAAAATCTGCAGAAATAAAGAGATTAATAAAAGTGTAAAGTGTGAGAGTTGTGAAGGAAACCTTCATGGTGGCATCAAGGTGCAGGAGTGAGAGATTGCTCTGAGGAGGAGCTAACATTTAAGCCGTGACCCAAAGAAGTCTTGCCCATAAACAGCATTGCTGCCAAAGTGATTTTCTCTCCCTCTCATCCCATCAGGACCAATAAGTCATGGCAAAACTCTTCATTCTGTTGTGGTTTCTTTTGCTGTACAAGAGCTTTTTAATTTCATATGATCGCAGTTGTTGATTCTTTCTAATATTTCTTGTACAATCAGGAGTTTGTTCATAAAGTCTTTCCCTATACCTATGTCTTCAAGAGTTTTACCTATCCTGTCTTTCAGCAAATTAAGTGTTTCTGTTTTAATATTTAGATGTTGGATTCATTTTGATTATAGTTTAGTGCATGGTGAGAGATATGGATCTAGATTTAGTTAATCCCCAGCACCAGTTTTAAAGAGGCTATATTTCTTCCAGCGAAGGTGTTTGGCCCTTTCATCAAATAAGGTGGCTAAGTGTGTTTGGAGTTGTTTCTACATCCTCTATTCTGTTCCTCTGATCCTTGAATCTGCTTTTTTGCCAGTACCATGCTGGTTTTATCACTGTAGCTTTGTAGTATAATTTCAAGTCAGTGATTGTGATGCTCCCTGCTTTGTCCAGAATTGCTTTTGCTATTCTAGGTTTGTTCTGGTTCAATGTGGATTTTAGGATTGTTTTCCCTAATTCTGTGAAGTAGGCTATTGGCATTTTGATTGGGATTGAATTATTTCTGTGTAGTAGTTTTGGAAATATAACCATTTTTGCTGCATTGGTTCTGCCTATCCAAGAACAAGGGATATTTTTCCATTTTCTGATATCTCCTTTTTCAGGGTACTGTGATTTTCAATGTAAAAACCTTTTACTTCCTTCATTTGATTGATTCCTAAGTACTTCATTTTACTTGATTCTATTGTTTCCATAATTTTTCTCTCAGTGAGTTCATTATTTGTGTACAGGAATGCTGCTGATTTTCAAGTGTTGACTTTGTATCCTACTATGCTACCGAATTGGGTTATTAAATGTAGGAATCTTTAGGTGAGTTTTTGGGGTCTTCTATGTAGAGGATCATGTAATCAGCAAATAATAATTTAATTTTTTCCTTTACTGCCTATATTCCTTTTATTTATTTCTCTTGTCTAATTGCTCTGACTAATGTTCCCAGAACTGTATTGAACAGGAGTGTGATAGTGGACATCTGTCTTAGTTACTTTTTGCTCATTGCCGAGACGAAATACCTGACACCCAAAATTAGGGAAGGAAAAGTTTATTCTTACAGTTTCTCAGGAGTTTCAGTCCATACCTAACTTGGCTCCAAGATAGCGTGGCATGGCGGGCCTGCTGTTCATGGCAGCTGCAAGCTGCAAGGCGCACTGGCGAGAGAGAGAGAGAGAGAGAGACAGACAGACAGACAGAGAGACAGAGAGAGAGAGCGGCGGAAGGGGATGACCCACCTTCCCTTACACTGTATGTCAGCTCTACCTCTGGGCGGGCACAGCGCTCACATTGTCAATTAACAAACCAATAACTCAGTCCCATCAAAATTATGTGAGGACTTGGGGGGACATAGCATACCCCATACATTCCACCCCTGGACCCCCAAGGACTCATTTATATTCTTAATACATAAACCATTTAGTCCATCTCCAAAGGTTGCCAAAGTCCTAATAGTTTCAGCATTGCTGAAAAGTCCAAGTCCCAAATCTCCTCCGAGATCTATGGCAAACTCTTAACTATAACACCCTGTACAAATGAAAACAAGGTTAAGCACTTCCAACATATAAAGGCACAAGGTAAACATTACCATTCCAAAAGTTACAAACAGGGGAATACATAGCATTGGAACCAAAGCAAGTCCAAAATCCAGCAGGGCAAACATTGAGTCCTGGAGTTCTCTGCTCAGCATCTGAAGTAATCTGGTTACAAGCTCCATCAGGCTTGAGTGACTCCACCCCTGCGGCACTTTCAGGGGTTTTAACTTCCAAAGCCTTCCTTGGATGATCCATGTTCCTGGGCTCCACCCTTACATCTTATGCATTGCTCTCTGTAGGCGAGGCGGAAGCTGCCTTAGCCTTTTCTTGTACTTAAAACCTGTGCCACGTGGATGCCACCAAGGTCTGCTGCAGGCTGGAGCAGTAGCCAGGCTTTCCTCTCTCTTGGCTGTAGGGGTCAGCTGCCTGGATCGCTGAGCTCTCTGAACCTGATTGTGAGGAACAGCTTCTCTATGCGGCCATTCTGGAATCTGGTATGGCTGCTGCCATTTTGGGTCATGGCGTGGCCTCTGTCACCACTCTGGGACAAGGCACTCTGCAGCTTTTTGTCACCACTCTGGGACAGGGCACTCTGCGGCTTTTTCCTCTGAGCAAACTCTTTCACTTTTGAAGGCCTGAGGCTGCAAAGGGTGGAGACCCCCTGCTTCCCAGGATGCCCCCAGGCCATCTTTTTTACTCTTTTGTTCCTTCTCAGCAATCAAGGTCTCAGCTCCATCTTTACAGGCCACAGCTTCCTGGCCAAACTCACATTTTAAATCACCATGCTGGGCTCCTTGCTCTTTATCCACAACATAAATCTGGCTAAGAGCCCCCAGCAAAAGCCAGGCCACCATTTCAATGTTTGGCTGCCTCATAATTTCTGTCTGTAGAGTAATTAATGCTTTGCCCTTAATCTCAGTCTCAGGCAAAGTCTCTGGGCACGGGCAAAACATAGACAAACTTTCTGCCAAACCATAACACACATCGTGTGGAGTCCAACACCCAATGTCGTTCTTCTTCCCAGCAGAAATCTCCCAAGCCTGGTCTTTACTGGCAGGCTTTCTATCAGCCTTCTGGTCTCCTGAGCTCTGACCAGAATCTCCCATACAAAACAGCCTAAGCCGTTCCAGCTCTATGCATGTAGATGGCATCTCCGAACCTTTCCAAACTTTTCCCACAAGCCATTTCCAAAGGCTCTCTAACCACATGGTCAGGAATAGTCACAGCAATGACCCCACTCCTCTGGTACCAAATTCTGTCTTAGTTACTTTTCGCTCATTGCCGAGACGAAATACCTGACACCCAAAATTAGGGAAGGAAAGGTTTATTCTTACAGTTTCTCGGGAGTTTCAGTCCATACTTAACTTGGCTCCAAGATAGCGTGGCATGGCGGGCCTGCTGTTCATGGCAGCTGCAAGCTGCAAGGTGCACTGGCGAGAGAGAGAGAGAGAGTGGCAGAAGGGGATGACCCACCTTCCCATACACTGTATGTCAGCTCCACCCCTGGGTGGGCGCAGCGCTCACATTGTCAATCAACAAACCAATAACAAACCAATAACTCAGTCCCATCAAAATTATGTGAGGACTTGGGGGGACATAGCATACCCCATACAACATCCTTATTTTATTCCTGATTTTAGAGTGAAAGCTTCCAGTTTTTTTTATCATTTAGTATAATGTTGGTTGTTGGTCTGTCAGAGATGGTCACTCCTTAGAAGTGTAATATCCAGAATATATAAAGAACTCAAAAAAATTAGACCTCCCAAATTTAAATGCCCAATCCAAAAATAAGCATCTGAAATGAATAGAGACTTCTCAAATGAAGTAAAAAACTATGTAAAAAAATGTTCATCACTGGTCATTCAAGAAATACAAATTAAGACAATACTGAGATTCCGTCTCACTCCAGAAACAATGATTGTCACCAAGAAATCAACCAATAACACATGCTGAGGCTGTGGGGGAAAAAAGGAGCCCTTCTTCATGCTAGTGGAAATGTAAATTAGTACCACCACAATGGGAATCAGTATAGAGATTCCTCAAAAAACTAAAACTAGAGGTTGCATTTGACCTAACTATTCCCTTTCTAGGTATCTTCCTGGAGAGTCAAAATCATCATACAATGGTGATAAATGCATGTTTATAGCAGCACAACAGCCTGGAAACAGCCTTTATGTCCATCAACAAATGAATGGGTAAACAAAATGTGTTTCTTATATACAATGGAATACTGCTCTGCCATAACGAATGATAAACTTGAGACATTTTTAGGTAAATGGATGTACCTCAGGATCATACTTTTAAGTGAAAAAAAAATTGGACACACATGTTTAAATATAGCATTTTTCCTTGTGTGAGAAACCCAAATGGAGCAAAATGAAAGTTAGATATTGGGAAGTAGGAAGAACATGATTAAATGGGAAGGGAAACAAGAGATGGGTAGGAGGAAGGGAAAGAAAGGAAAAGGAATTTTAAAAAGAGAATGGAAAGAAAAAAAGGAAAACACAGCTTTTGTAAATGGGGAGGCAAAGAGGGGTTAAAGGGAGGGGAGAGAAGTGGGGAAAAAGAATTAAGATATATTATGCACAGGTACAAATTCCCTATGATGAATGTGATCATTATATATGACAAATATACCAATTTAAAAAAAGGATAAAAGAATAAAATAAAATTCCTTCTGGATAAAAAGGGGAAAAATAGGGCAAAAATGTTCCTCTCACTAACTGCTCTAAACTTAAACCATGTACAAGAAAATTTCTGCTGAAGACAGGTAGCTGGCTACCTCCTGCTTAAGAAGCCTAAAGTTGGGAATTTCCTGGCCCACAAATCACTTAAAAGATTCCTCATGGGTGACTAAAGGAATATTTGCCTACCTTGTTATCCTGCCTCCCTCTGGGAGCGGAGTTAAAATACTTGTCATCTGTGCCATGGTTTAAAGACATCAAAGAGCCGGGTGAAACTACTGAAACTACCCCTCCCTTTTCAGGCCTACCTTATGTTTCCTGCCCCGCAAATGAGCATCCCCTCGGCCTCTGCTGTAGCCAGGCCAGGAGCCCCTATGGAGGGTACTTTTTTTTTTTTAAACTACGCTCTTGAGCCTGACCCTTCTTCGACTTTGTTTTGAGGCAGCCATGATTACTTCGTTGCTGTATCCCTCACGAGTTGAGTGTAGCTCAGAGCTGTTAAACCACGATTGCAGGCCTGGGAATTGGGATGTTCAGACCCCAGCCTGAGCATTGTTACAAAGCAGATTAGTGGTCCAGTGCATGCCACTCAGGCCTAGGGGACCAGGCCTGATGAATGTGAAAATGTGGAAGGGTGACCTTTTGATGATTTTAGGCCATGAACACAGTGGAGACACTGATCTTCAGTTCACTTTAACACAATACAGGGTTGATACTCAATGATCTCCAGTTTATAGATGAGAAAATGGAGGCACAGATTGCTGTGGGACCAAAGGTCACAAAGCCTGTACCTCAGGGCATTGACTTTGAACCTGGATCTTTCAGACTGGAGCTCCTTAAAAACAACTGTCTAAGACCACATGGCCCAACAGGAAACCAATTTTTTAGCATGGTCCTTTTTCTCTATCCATATTTTCACACCCAAGGTAACTTTTATAGCAATTCATTGCCCAGTAAACAAAATGAAAAGTGCAGGCAGAAAAAGGAGAGATCAGCCTTTTCTTTTACAATTAACCAAGGGTAACAGTGACTAAGGGGAGAGATGTTTGAGGATTTTATTGTTTCCCAGTCTTCTTTGTGACGAAGGAGCAGTGAATATAGAATCTTATCCCTCAACTCATGTGAACCTGTAGTTGCCAGTGGGCCCCTCTCTGAACTATCTCGTATCAGGCCCTGTAGCTTTTTAATCAAAAAGCCCTTCTGGAAGGCTTAGTCCTAAAATGTTGTGTGCTGTGGTGAGAGGCGGATAGGCATTTGGTGAAATTTCCACTTCTCCAGCCACTCAGTTATGTTTGAGACAAGAAATCAGCCCAGGTTCCAGTATCTCCAAGACCAGTTCTGAGACTAATGTGACTGAAACATTGAGCAAGCAAGCAGTAGACTGGAAAAGTTCCCCAGTCTAAGCCATGCCTAGTGAACCACACATGACACAGGAACAGAAATGTCCCAGGCACTTTGTTTCATTAGTTACCTCAGTACACTATTTCTCATTGTCATTGCTCTCTGGATTAAGGCAGATTTCGGCCAAGTATAGTCTCTTCTGCAAGTCTCAGTTTCTTTTTAATAAAACAAAATGGTGGACTTGGACTTCCTTATATCACATGCAGTTCAAAAATCTCAGAATCCCTTTCATTTTGCTGCATTTGTCAAATCAAGATGGAGGTGAGGAGAGCCGATGGGGTGACAGGAAGCAGTGCGATCCTTGTGTTTGACTGGCTGTGAGGAAAGGTATTGTCCATTGAGGGTGCAAAGAAGAGTAAAACCAACTAGAAGTTTTTTGTTTTTTGTTTTTATTATGAACTAGCAATTCTAAACAGGTCATGATAAAATACTCCTCCCTCCCTGCAGTCTGTCACTTTGCAAGATGCTTTTGCTTCCTGATTATAGAAACTCAAGTCAGAATGGCTTAAAAAAATAATAAAAATAAAGATTTTATTGGCCCACTGAACGTAAAGACCAAAAGATACCCTTGCACTTAGACATAACTGCATGGAGAACCTCTAGGATGTCATCAGAGATCTGCCTCTCACCATTTCTCACCTAAACCTTCACTGCTGGTGTCTCTTCTCAGAGTACCAACATTTCCACTGGCAGCCCCAGGCTAGCTCTGTGTCGGTTAAACTAATTCACAGAGACTATCTGACCTAACTTGTTCTTTGTTATTGTCTGGATTTTCTGGGATTTCCACTGGCATGTTCATACTGTTTTAATAATTGTGTCATCTGTAAGTATATAAGTCTTTCCATGTAGTTTTATTATTTTCAAATATATTGTATCAACTCTTTTGAAGAATAAGCATACTGTCCTGTGTTATATGCTGAATTTCGACTCATGGAGCAGTACCCTTTTACTTTGCTATCAGGCTAACTCATTTCATGTGGTCCTTGGGTTAAAATTTCTATTATCATTATATATATATATATATATGTATATATATATATATATATATATATATATATATTTCTTCCTGGATTTACAAAAAATGGAGGTCTGGGTATATTTGAATATGTGAAATTATACAAGCAAGGATACTACTATTGGACATATGGACCTGAGTTAAAGTCTGGCCAAGGTTAAATCCAATGGTTCAGTGTTCATTTTCTTAACATGGTATGTTGGAATGATGTTGAGTAAAGTCATTAAAACTAGAGAATATTTAACAATGGCAGCAATGTTATTATTGTAGTCTCAGTTTATAATTGAGATACTTTTTCTGCTATTTTATGTTTGTGTTAAGAAATGTAAGTGGTTAAATATTCATTTATTATAAATTGTTAAATTCCTGGTATTAGTCTTTAAATTAATTTCATGAAGATCAACCTTTAAATCATTTTCTATTATCTCTTAAATTTTTGGGCCAGTTTAATAGAAGAACAGTTTAAGTTTGTAAAGTAAAATGTTGAAGAAAAACTCTCACCACTTGGAGGCACTTATCTATGTTATCAGGATTATTTTTTTGTAGAGGACCACCTGGATGATTCTCCTTGAAAGAAAAACAATTCTCTTCATTTTGGCTAAATCTGGCCCTATTTCCATGTGTTCCTGTGTCTAGAGCTGGCTAGGACCTTTCCTTATCCATTCAATTGGCTTTAAGCAATGCAAATGGATCTAGCTAAGGTGCAGATGTGTAGTTGTTAAAGAAATGCGACAGGACAGTGAAGCCCCACCTACAGCTCCCAAATAGCATGTGTGAGCTAGGCCGAATGTAGCCACGCTTCTGGCTGAGATTCAGCCTTCAGATAAGAGGCTATGACTTCTCAGAGCACAAAAATTACACATCAGAACTGAAGCACGGACCCCAAAACATTAGATATTGCCTCAGTGTTATGCAGGTTACTCTTTCTGCATATCTTCCTGCATATTGTAGAGGTGATTTCAGGCTGCCTTCCTAGCCTGGTCTCACAGTCACTCATCCCCAAGCCACTCCCCTCTTCATGAATTGATCAAACCTGGGTTCAGCCCTGGGTTGAGACCTTTGTTCTGATTAGCCATCATACTAGCTGGACCTAGGACCCCCTTGGTTCCCCACAACTAGTGCTTTTATTCTTACCA
>RJWM01004785.1:0-95816 GCA_004363535.1 Dasyprocta punctata
TCTTGGTTCCTTACTATTTTTAGGAGATCTTTTCTTTCGTGGCCATGATCTCCCATGCTGTCTTCAAGATCTGAGATTCTATCTTCAGCTTCATTTAAGCGGTTTTTCAAACTTTCCATGGAGTTTTTCATTTCCTGCATTTCCCTTTGCATCTGTTTCATGCATTCTGTTTGTGTCTTATATTGTTCATTCAAGGTTTTGATTGTTTTTTTAAGTTCTTCTATTTTTTTATCTTGCTCTTCTTTAGATAACAGAACATTTCTTTAATAATAATTCTCATTTCATTTTTTAGCTGAGAGAATATTTCTGATTTGAATTTCTCTATAGCTTCATCAAGCTGTTTCTTTATTGCATTTTCTATCATTTCAGAAAGTGCATTTGTGTGACCCCCACTGTCTTCCATTTCAGTGTCTCTTGGGTTTCTTCTTTGTGGGCTGGGTGACTGAGACTGCCTCTTTTCTTTCATTTTGTCATTTTCTTCTAGAACCTATGTGGCTCTGTGTCCTGTGAGGCTGGCCAGGCGTTCCCCTGAGGTTCGCGCTGATTCTTGGGGCATGCAGGATCGTGGGACCCTGTAGGCTGGGTCCTGTGTGCAGTAAGGGAGGGCGGCCTTCCGCAGCGTGCTAGTGTGGCCTCCACCTTAACTGGGTGGGGGCCGAGGCCTCCCGGTCCCAGGGATTTAGGCAGGGTACCCTGGGTGACGCCGACCCAACCCTGGTTCTGTCCGCAAGTTCAGCCCAACAGCTATGCCCGTGGCGTGAGCCAGGGCAGGTCCCAGGCCTACAGTGCCAGGAGCAACCGGGCTGGGCGGGGGTCTGCACGTGAGCTCTGGGATGGCATACGCTCAGAGCGGCTCCACTCAAGTATGGGGATCGGCGTGCTCTGCACTCTGGTGCGGGGAGTGCAGGCTCTCCTGGTCCCTGCAGCTATGTTGTTCAGTCACCGGTGAGCAGCTCTGGGGTCTTAGGCTGATCTGGGCTGGGCTGCGTACCTCTGAGTTCTGCGGGGCTGGCTGGCATTCCCCTGAGGTTCGCGCTGATTCTTGGGGTGCGCAGGATCATGGGACCTGGTAGGCTGGGTCCCGTGCGCAGCCGATCCATTAACTTTGAAGAGCACCAGGGTTGTGTTCAGTGTCTGCTATTGGCACAGATAAAAGTAACAAACATGCTGTATTCTCTTCAAGTGCTATCAAGTGACAAAACCGACTGAATGTGTGGGAGGGAGTTTATATTTAAACTTCGGAGCTTCTTCAAAGGGAGGGGCTCTAAGAATATTAATTTCAATTTAAACTTTAAGTGCAAATATTTTTTCAGGTTTGCCTCACAACTCAGAAGATCCTTGAGGTTTACAGTGAGTTAACACCAAGTCAGAGATGTAGGCTGTAAATTACTTCATTGGGCAAAATCAACTGTAGGTCAATTATTTCAAGACTTGCTCAATTTTAGTGTTTGAAAACATTAACACCTCCATTATGAGTTAGTATTGATGGGGAAAAATAACATAGTGGACCCTCTTCTGAAGGAATCAGGCTTTGGAGGTAGAAAAGTGCTCAGTGGGCTGTCACACAGAGGGTGTTTTAATAAAGAAGGTAGAAGAGGCCTTTGAAAGGAAAGTGTTGATTGCAAAGCACGTATAGAAAAAATTTTAAAAATAAAGCAGGGTTTATGTGTCTAAATGATTGGTAATGTTATTTGAGAACTAGAAATGTAAAGGCTGGCATGAAGAGCTTTATTCATGTTGATCTGTTCATCAGTTAGCTGTATTTACAAGTCGTCCCAAATACCTTTTGGATGGACTGTGAGAAATTTACACAGAAAAAGTGCTACTGTGACTTTGCCAATAAATTGTGTATTTCACCATGTGCTAATGATTTTTTTCCAAAAAAGAATACATTGTGACCTCAATAAACTTTTATATGTCAAAATAATGAAACAGAACCTTATTTTCTGGTGCCAACTTTCCATAAAATCACTCTTTAAAAAATATTAATCTCACTGCAGTATGTAGAATTTTATACACAACTTCAGAATAGGTCTGGCACTACACATCTTTATAAAGTGAAAATACTTGGAGTAGATTCAAGATTTAAATGCCACAGTTTTTATCTGTACCTTTGACTTCTTTTTGTCTTAAAAATGTGTATAGCACATGCTCATTGTTGCGTCACGTAACACAGTCACATCTGAGATAACATCAGTTGGCTGATAATACACCTTTGTAACACTTTCCAGTGCTTATTTTTATAGGTCTGTGATGTGAAGACAGCAAATAGGTATATGCTTTTTTGTCGTTGCTGTTCAGTAACAGTTGCAGTAGCCCTAAAACTTAGAGAAGTTAATAGCACTGCATTCAAAAATTGTTAAATGTCAACCTTCAGACTGATTAATTTGTTTTCAGCATAGGGTAGTTGTAGTTAAGTGGTAAGGATTTGTTCAAGTTCCAGCTTTACCTAATAGCAGCAGAACTACCTATGCCTGAATTTTTTTCATGTCTACAACAACGGCAATAACAACATTTATATCAGACATTCATTTTTTTATTTTAAAGAGAACAAAACAAAACAAATTGGAACAAATCAGATCAGAATAGAATGATGCAAGCAATACAGGATTTCAAAACAAGACACCAGGAAAACAACAGTGGCTACTATACTGACTCTTGTTTTCCTCAAAGTAATTGTCCATACTTTCAGACACAATAAACTCAAACAAAACAAAATAGTATAAAACTAATCAAAACAAAAGAGTAAAAGCATTATTGGCCTTCAAAACCAGACAATAGGAAACTAACAATAGCTAGCATAATGTCTCTTGTTTTCCTCAAAATAGCTGTTCATACCTTCACACATATTGAAATCAAATAATATAAAACAGACTAAAACAAATCAAAACAAAGAACAAAAGCATTCTTGGACTTCAAAACAAGAAGATATGAGATCAGCAATGTTTATCATAATGCCTTGTTTTCTTCAAAGTGGCTGTTCATACCATCATTCTTATACATTCTTTAGGAGAAATTCTAGGCATTTATAAGCCTATACATGTACATCTATCCTTTCTGTATTAGAGGGGAAAACAAAACAAAACAAAACAAAATACAAGAAAAACAAGAAACAAAAGAGACAAATAAATAACAATAACAAAGAACCCAAAACAATAACCATATAGGCTTTCACAACAAGGTGGTAGAAACGTAACAAAGGTAGTTATTTTGCTTAGTTACCTTCAGAAGAGTTACTCAGATTACCAGATACAGACTTGCAAAATTGATCTTATCTTATGGATGTTAACTGTTTTGTTCCAAGAACTAATAGATTCAGTAGCACAATCATCCCATCTATCCTAAGTGTATATACATGAATCTGTATCTTTTTCTTTTCCCTTCCTTCTTTTCTTGCTTTCCCTATCTGAGTTACTTTTTCCCCTTTAAGCAGTTTTTTACCCTTTCACAATATTTATTGAAGATTTTGTATCTCCTTTACTCTTTCAGTTTCTTAGATTAGGGAAACAATATGGTATTTACAAATGTGAGTTTGATTTATTTCACTTATGAGTATGGTCTCAAGTCGCATCCATTTACCTATAAAAGCCTCAATGTGATCCTTCTTTATAGCTGAGTAATATTCCATTGTATAAAAATACCACATCTTTTTTATCCATTCCTCAGTTGATGGGCATTTGGGTTGTTTCCAAGATTTAGTTATTACAAACTGTGCAGCTATGAACATGGGTGCACATATATTGCTGTGGTATGATGTTTTCAGTTCTTCTGGGAATATGCCTAGAAGCAGAACAGCTGGGTCAAATGGAACTTCCAATCTCAGCTTTTTGAGGAACCTCCAGACTGATTTCTACAGTGGTTGCACCAGTCTACACTCCCACCAATGATGCAAAAGTGTTCCTTTTCCTCCATAGACTCTCCAGCATTTGTTGTTGATGGTTTTCTTTATCCTGGCCATTCTTTCTGGAGTGAGATGGACTCTTAGTTTTGTTTTAATTTGTATTTCTCAAATGGCCAATGATGCTGAACATTTTTTCATGTATTTAATTGCCATTTGTATTTCTTTAGCTGAGAAGTGTGTATTCATTTTAGATGCCCATTTTTGGATTGGGTCTTTGAATTTTGGGGGCCTAATTTTTAAAAATTCTTTATATGTTCTAGATAGAACTCCTTTGTCTGAGGGACAATTGACTAAGATCTTTTTCCCAAATTGTGGGTTTTCTTTTCACTCTGTTAGAGATATCTTTTGACATACAAAAGCTTTTTAATAAGACGAGATCTCAGTTGTTGATTATGGAAAGCATTTCCCGAGCAGTCTGATTTTTGTTTGTGAATTCTCTGCCTATTCCTATGTCTTCAAGATTTCTACCTACTTTGTCTTCCAGAAGATTTAGTGTTTCTGTTTTAATATTTAGATCTTAGATCCATTTTGACTTTAGTTTAGTGCATGGTGATAGGCATGGGTTTAGTTTTAGTTTCTGGCATATGGAAAGTCAGTTTTTCTATCACCACTTATTAAAGAGGTTGTCTTTCTTCCAGTGAACATGTTTGGCCCCCTTGTTGAATATAAGGTGGCTAAGTGTGTTTGTAGTTGTGGTTGTATCTTATAATCTATCCCATTGATCTTCAGGTCTGTTTTTATTCCAGTACCAAGATGATTTTATCACAGTAGCTTTGTAGTATAACTTTAAGTCAGGGATTGTGATGCCTCCTGCCTTGCCTTTATTGCCCAGAATTGCCTTTGCTATTTTAGGTCTCTTCTGGTTCCAGATGAATTTTAGGAATGATTTCTCTAGATCTGTGAGGTATGCTAATTGTATTTTGATTGTAATTGCATTAAATCTGTATAACAATTTTGGGAGAATGGCCACTATAATGATGTTTGTTCTTCCTATCCATGAACAAGGAATGTCTTTCCATTTTCTGAGATCCTCTTCAATTTCTCTTTTCAGAGTACCGTAATTTTCAGTGTATAGATCTTTCACTTCCTTTGTTAGATTAATTCCTAAGTATTTCTTATCTTTGGGATGCTATTATGAAGGGTGTGGTTTCTCTTATTTCTGTCTCAGTGAGTTTGTTGTTTGTGTACAGGAATGCTATTGATTTTTGAGTGTTGATTTTGTATCCAGCTACATTACTGAATTTGGTTATTATATCTAGAAGTCTTTCAATGGGGTTTTGGGGGTCTTCTATGTAGAGTATCATGTCATCTGCAAATAATGATAATTTAACTTCTTCCTTTTCTATCTTTATTCCTTTTATTTCTCTCTCATGTCTAACTGCTCTGGCTAATGTTTCCAGAACTATATTGAATAGGAGTGGTGATAGTGGACATCCTTGTCTTTTTCCTGATTTTAGGGGGAAAGCTTTCAGTTTTTGACCATTTAATATGATGCTGGCTATGGGTTTGTGATAGATGGCTTTTATCAGATTGAAGTCAAAACCATTTATTTCGATTTTCTATAGGGTTCTTATCATAATGAGTGTTGGTCTTAATCAAAACCTTTTTCTGTATCTATTGAAATGATCATGTGATTGTTATCTCTGGCTCTATTGACATGGTGTATTATGTTTATTGATTTGTGTACATTGAACCATCCCTGCATTCCTGGGATGAATCCCACTGGGTTGTGTGTATAATCTTCTTGATGATCTACTGCATTCTGTTTGCAGTATTTTATTGAGGATTTCTGCATTTATGATCATCCCAGAGACTGACTTACAGTTCTCTTTTTTGGTTGGGTCTTTCTCTGGTTTTGATAATAGGGTGATACTTGCTTCCAGGAATGAGTTAGGGAGAATTGCTTCCCTTTCAATTTCATTGAGGCATTTGAGGAGTGTTGGTTCTTTAACTTTCCCCTCTGTTTGATTGTTTGCCCTGCCTAGTGGTTTTTTTTTCTGTCAGTGTTATGGAAGTCGTAGTTATTTTTATGTCTATCTAGAATATCTTCCAGTATTCTTTGCAGGGTTGGCTTGGTGGTTATGAAGTTCTTCAGTTGTTCTCTGTGGTGGAAGTATCTTATTTCTCTATCAATTCTGAAGGACAGTTTTGCAGGGTACATCAATCTGGTTTGGAAATCGTTTTCCTTTAGGATTTGTAATTCTTCACTCCATGCTCTTCTTGACTTCATTTTTTGTATTGAGAAGTATGCTGTGATTCTGATGGGCTTTCCTTTCTAGGTAATCTAACAGCTTTTAGTATTCCGTTCTTATGTTGATTTTCTGGCACATTGATTATTATATGTCTCAGTGTAGATTTATTTTGGTTATGACTAATTGGAATTCTATATGCTTCATTTATCTGTATGTCAGTTTCCTTTCCCATGTTTGGGAAATTTTTGGCTATTATTTCTGTAAATAGTCTTTTGATATCATTTGTGTTGTCACCTTCTTTTTCATTTATACCTATCTATCATATTGTTTTCCTTTCTTTCTTTTCTTTTTTCTTCTTCTTTTTTTATTTTAGAAAGAGAAAAAAACACCAAAAAAACAAAAAATGAACAAAAGAAACATACAACAACAACAAATAAAAACCCAAAATGATAGTGATATAAGATTTCAAAACAAGATGTTAGGAATTTAACAATGGCTGTTACATTCCATATTGTTGTGCCCTAAACAGTTGCTCAGATTGTGAGACATAGGCATGCAAAACTGATCAAACAATATGAGCATTAACTGTTCCTTTCCTTGAACTAATAGAATTATCTTAGTCTTGTGTACATATGTATAAATATTTATGTATTTTTCCTTTTCCTTTCATTTTTTTATTTAAGAGAAAAAAAGACACATATGAGAAAGACAAAAAGCAAAAGAGATAAACAAACAACAATACCAAATCCACAACAAAATGAAATCATAGGAACTTGACAATGGTTGCAATATTACATATCATTATCTTCAACATGATTGCTTACATTAACAGATATAGGCATGTAAAATTAATCTAATCATATAAGTATTAACTGATCTTAATAACTGATACATTCAGGACAAACTGGGAAAATATCTTAACCAATTGTCCATCAGACAAAGAACTTCTATCTAAAACATATAAAGAATTAAAAGAAATCAAGCCCCTAAAATTCAAGGACCCAGTCCAAAAATGGGCATCTGAGATGAATACACACTTCTCAGAGAAAGAAATACAAATGGCAAATAAATATATGAAAAAATGTTCAGCATCAATGGTCATTTGGGAAATGCAAATTAAAACAACACTGAGATTCCGTCTCACTCCAGAAAGAATGACCAAGATTAAAAAATGAAGCAACAACAAATGCTGGAGGGGCTGTGGGGTAAAAGGAACTCTTCTCCACTGTTGGTGGGCATGTAGACTGGTGCAACCACTGTGGAAATCAGTGTGGAGATTCATCAAGAAGCTAGGATTGAAGATCCCATTTGACCCAGCTATCCTGCTTCTGGGCATTTTCCCGTAAGAATTGAAAGCATAATATCACATTGATATTTGTGCACCCATGTTTATAGCAACCCAATTTGTAATAGCCAAATCTTGGAAAAAACCGAAGTGCCCATCAATCAAGGAATGGGTAAAAAAGATGTGGTATTTTTATACAATGGAGTACTACTCAGGTATCAAGAAAGATTGCATTGAGACTTTTATAAGTAAATGGACATGACTTGAGACCATACTCATAAGTGAGATAAATCAAACCCACATGGGTAAATACTGTATTGTTTCCCTAGTGTAAGAAACTGAAAAAGTACTTACAATGCAAAACCTACAATAAATACTGTGTAAAGGTAAGAAACTGCTCGAAGAGCAAAAGTAATTGGGAAAGGGAAAAAGAGGAAAGAAGGAAGAGGAAAGGAAAAATACATAAATCTGTATATATGTATATGTAAGATAACTAAAATGATTGTATTGTTTTTCTTTGCATCATCTTTCAACTGTTTGATTTTTATTTCCTGATCCTTTGTTATTTTTAAAAGATCTTTCTTTTCCTGTTCACTTGCTACAATGTTGTCTTCAAGGTCTGAAAGTCTATCTTCACATTCATTGAGGCAGTTTTGCCAGGTTTCAATGGAATTTTTGATTTCTTGGATATCTCTTTGAATGTTTCATGCCTTTTATTTTTTCTTAAATTGTTCACTCAAGGTTTCCATCCTTTTGCAGTCCTCCTCAATTTTTTAAACTATGTGTTCTTTAGATGTGTTCAGCATTTCTTTTATTACATTTATGGTTTCTTCTTTCACATGGGAGATTATTTCTGATCTGAGTTCCTTTACAGCTTCATGGAGTTGTTTCTTTACTTCAGTTGCTATCATTTCAGAAGTTTCAGGTGTATATCTCACACTTTCTTCTATGGCCATGTCTCCTAGGCTTGTTTGGGATGGGCTGGAGGTTTGAGATTGCGTTTTGCTCTCATTTTGTCATTTTCCTGTATTCTTCAGGTTCCTAGTGGCTCTCAAAGGCCCCTCAAATGGGGGTAGTATGCTGGGCAGACCTTCAGGACATCCCATGTGGCACTCTGAAGCTCCCCAGCTGCTTGAGTTTGTTGGGCGGGACTCTACCAGGTTCTGAGTGGCAACCCAAGGCTGAACAGCTAGATGAAGTACACTGAACAGGCCTTCAATTCATAGCACACAGCACACCAAAGCTCCCTGGCTGCTTGGGGTCACTTGGTGCGGCCCTACCAGGTTTCAGTTAGGGTGCTGAGGTTGCATGGCTAGCTGGTGTTCACTGTGCAGGGCTTGAGCTCGTGCCACTCAGCACAGGAGGTTCCCCTGCCACTTGGAGTCACTGGGCAGGGCCCAGCCAAGGCCCGAGTCACTTCCCACAGGTCCCCGGATGTTTAGGGATGCTGGGTTGGGCCCTACCAGGTTCTGAGCGAGGTGCTGAAGCTGCACCACTGGGTAGATTTTACTGTGCAGGCCTTCAACACACACAACTCTATATCAGACATTCCTATGGGTCAGTATTTGTAATGTGTTGTACAAAACAAATGTAAGTTCTTGTAGTTGCTACCATCCTTGCATGTAAATAGAGGGCTGCCAAGGCAAAAAGAAAACCTACACTTCAGAGTGGGAGAAAAAGAACAGTTCAGCAAGAAAAAAAATATGGATGCAGATACCAAATGGATATATAAATCATTTAACTTTTTTGCAAATAATTGAAAATCTTCTTTGTTCTGAAAAATGATTTTAGATTACGAGCATTTCATTTCACAGCACAAGAAACGGAAATAGAATTATGTCAGCGCAAATGGTAGAGCAAGGACTTCCACTGAGTTGCTCCATCATAAAAAGAAAGGAAATATTAGCAAAAAATTGTGAGGATCAACTTTTTCAGTACTTTGAAAATTAATGAAATATCTGGAACAATTTAAGGAAAGGTTATCCAAAGAATCAGCTGAATATGAGTAAAATCATCAGACTTTGTGATGTTTGAATTTGTCCTGTTTAATCACTCTTCTCAATTTTGGGATATCCTTGGAAGCCCACAGTCTCACATGGTAGTCTCACATGGTAGCAGGCACCAGAGAGAAAAGAACAGGTTTGTACTTCCCAAAAACATTAATCTTAAAAAATTGTCAAAATTGGATCTGCTTAATTATTTCCTGGAAATCACAATGCAAAGTACTTGTCCTTATTGTTAACAGCCTTTTCCTTGGAAATATCTGCCAAGATCAGTAATAACTATTTAAAATTATTACACAGTAATGCTACCTGCTGCAGTGATATCAGTTGGAGTAAAAAAGAAGCTGATCAAAAAGCTTCCAAGGAAAATCTGGAGAATGAGATGTTTGTAGGGAGCTTTGTATAGGTCTAACTATGCCTGCAAATCTAGAAGGCCACATGGATGTGCTGAACTGTGCACATGTCTGGGAAAAATCTGAGAAAGTCCTCAGTTCTCCCCTCTGTCTGACTTGAGTTGCTACAAAGACAGGATGTGAAGGCTTAGGGAGAATTACAACTTGCCTACCTGTATTAGTCAACTTTCTAGCTACTGAGTCACCACACCCCAAACCAACAATTTAAGGAAGGAGAGGTTTAATTGGTACATAGTTTATTGACTGACTCCAAAGTGGAAACATCATGGTGAAGGGTATGGTAATAAACATAAACTGCTTAATTCATGGTGTCCACAAAGCAGGGTAGAAGAAGAGTACCAGGGAGGAAGGAACAAGAGACCAGACAGACAAGTGTACACCTCCATGACCCACATAGACACACCTAGAATTGTGCTTCATCCATCCTGGGGGTGGGAGCAGATCCTAAAACCAATCAAGTAGAAATTCTAATCTAATCACCATCCTGCCTGAGTGTTGAAGGTATTTCATTCCCTTAAACACAAAGCTCTTTTGCAAAGGCTATAACTTTTACTGATTTAAGGGAGTCTTTGTCCAATCGTTGCCTGACCACTAACCTGGGTAGAGACGTGATTGACTCCACATGAAAAAGACTTTAAACCAAATATCCATTTAAAGATTGCCAAAATAAGACTGTGACATGGAAAACCATCAATAAAGGATTGTTAAATTTAAAAAGAAGAAATCCACTAGAAAAACAGCAACAACAAATCCCAAACAGAGAATATGATTTCAAATGTTGCTACATTGTTTATTTTAAATGTTCAGTTTCACCAATAATTACAAGTACTGTACAAGGAAGCAGGAAAATATGGCAAGTATAAGAGAAGAAGTAGTCAATAGAAACTATCACTGAGAAAGTACAGATGTTGTATTTTAGAGGCAAGGATTTATAAATCAAACATGTTAGATATTTTTAGGAAGCCATGTAGCAAAGATAAGAAAGTATGAAAATTATACCTTACTAAATAGAGAAGTGTACCTTACCAAATTTATTCATAATAAACATGAAGACTAAAAATGATGAAAATGGAAATTGTAGAGCTTAAAAGAGAAATAAATCAAATTTAGAAATTTAGTAGAGGAACCGAGGAGCAGAGGTGTGCTGTGCAGAAGAATCATTGAACTTAAGGATAGACCAATGGAGATTACCAAGTCCAAGTAACACAATGATGAAAGAAAAAAAAATTCTATGGAGAGAGAATCAACCCCACCATCCATAAACCACCTAACATATGGGAATATCACAAATTTTGGGGAGACAGGTCATTTGAAGAAGTAATGGCTGAAAAATTTTGATGACAAACATAAATCTACACATTCAAGAAGCTCAATAAATTCTAAGCGAGACAAACTCAGAAATTCACTCAGACACATCACAATCACACTTTTGAAAGCTGAAGATAAAAGCACATTTTTAAAAACAGAAAGAGAGGAAGAAGTAACTCATCGTGTTATGAGTTCCTCAATAAGATTAATAGTTGACTTATTCCCAGATACAATCGATGCCAGAATGCAGTAGAATGACATATTCAAATTGCTACAAGAAAAGGACTGTCAAGGAAGGGTTATATATTCAGCGAAGATGTTTTGTTTAGCAATGACTTTTTCCTCCTTAGTAATGAGGGAGGGGACAGTATTTGATAAGTATACCCTATGGGGCACATTCTGTTTTCCTTTTCACTCTACTTGGCTCAGTTTTCCAGAAAGCCCTATTCGGTGTCAAATTATATAAATATAAATCACTAATGCTACACCTTTGGCAACTACCACCCAGGGTTGCACTTGAGAGAAGCAGCTTAATTTCAGTGTACCACTTCCTTATCTGAAAACCTACCATTGTAACTTTCAGTCAGAGACCTGTGATGAAGACCCCTGATTTATTTCTTTTTCATGGGCATCCATAACAGCCTGGCCCCTCAATGAAATCTGCTTCAGCTGTCCTAGAGGGTGACTGGCATGTCTGTCTGGGGTATATCCCAGGGCAACTCCTCCTGGGATACTCAGTCTACATTTTGAATTGGAGCAGATCAAATGGCCCTTCCAAGTGAGATGCAAATTTTTCAATGTTTTCTGGAGGCAGAAATTTAATACCATTTATTTATGTTAAAAAATGCCTCCCTTTTTATTCAACAGCATAGACAGCAGGAAGAAAAGCTATGTATGTCTCCCTCTGAGAATCCGGATGAGTTAACCACTTATCAGTTCAATTGTTTAAATACAGGATGACAAACAACTGCATATTTCTTCATTAATTTATATAAGAATATAACAGGAAATATAAAAATGGTGACTTTTGTCAAATTTATTCAGCACAAGAACTAACTGATGACAGCTGCCCAAAAGATGCTCCAGATAGTCAGTGTGTAAACAAACACTCTGCTTGGGGATGCTCGGGATAAACTGTTAAGTGGTTTCAACTAGAGCAAATCTTGGACAACCAGGCAGAAGAGATGGGTTTTTCTTTTGAGGAGGAAAGGGGTGAACAAAGAAGGTAGAGGAAGAAAATACTGTTAGATGAATGGACAGTAGGCCAAACAAAAGAATTTGAATAACTAGAGAAGAAAGACTAGCTAGGAAACAGGACTTAGGCTGATGGCAATCATGTGCAAAATAAGACTTCCCCTTCCATCCTCATTTAATTGTTCTCCATAGGTGGGCAAAGTCACCTTTCTACATTCAGCACAACACCCTTGGATATTTATGGCCAGTGACGTTATTTCTCAGGTCAAAGAAGTACTGGGGTAGTCACTTTCCTCCAGCATCAGCCCCTCCAAGAGAAAGTGCCAAAATCATTACTACAGCAGAGAAACTTGTATTTCATAACATAGCCTGTTTGTGGTTGTTTCTCTACTACATGATTATTAATATGTTGGTTTTCTTGAAGCCTTAAAATTAGAATACCGGGCCCAAGTTTATTTACAGTGCATCATGTTTAGGCCTGAACCAAACAGCATGCCCAACAGGAAGTGTGTGTAGGTCATCACCACCCTCCACAGGGAGCATCAGCCACGGTGTGTTTAGACAGGGGAGTCCCCAAAAACCGAGCACAGCATGAATTTTGCCAGTAGTTCAAAAACGGCAATATCTCTAAGTAATAAAAATGGCAATGGATAAAAGCTTCCCTTGTTAAATGTGGGCCACACATAGTCTAAATAAAATATACCAGTTAGGAAATGATTTGTGTTGATAAAACTTGATGGAGTTGTTTTTCCAAATGTCTTCTCCCTGCTGGGAATTTCACACTTTGGCAGGCTCTCCTCTGGCCTCCCCAGTTGTCAGTCTCCTTCTCTGACCTGACCCGGTGTTGTTTATATGGTTGTTTACACATGTCTTAACAACCTTTGCAAAGGGTCTTTAATGACTTTCACTCCTGGCCTGTGCATAGCTCAAGGCAGAGCTCCAAAGGCTGCCACTGTTGTTGTGTTTATTTGTGCAGTAAGCTCCCCTGCTCCCCTTAAACCCCTTAGAGAGGACCTAGAAAGTGTATTGTAGGTTACATAGTTGTAGGTAAGTTTCCAGAATCAGACTGTCACTGTAAGTATGCAAACAGTTATAAACCCATCATGTTTCATGGGAGGCTTACTTAGAACATTCACCTGGACATTGATTTGGTAAGTTTCCTTGGAAAAATATCACAGCAAGGTCCAAACTCCAGGGATCATCCATTACTATTCTTGAAGCTTGGTTCCCTCATCTTTTAACTGGAAAAAGTGAATTATGTAACTACAATGATTCGACAACCTCAAACAGGCTGAACTCAGTGACTCCCATGTAACCCCAGACAGTTGGACTATATGATTATACATTAGGAAAGATGGAAAATTTTCTCCTTCAGATGTCTTGAAGAATGACTAATATTGAAAAAGCATCTGAATTTAGGCTAGGTTGATATATTAGAGTGTGACTAGAATAATTTATAACCAAAATATTTAATTCAGACAATGCATATTATCTAGCATGACATTTTAGCTTGGGCATTGCCAGCTCTTTTTTTCTACTTTGCAACAGAAATAATGAAGAAGCCAGGAATCAATCCATCATGAAATGAGTGGAGCAGAGTCAAGAAAGATGAAGAGCATCTTAGTGGGCAGAACAAGAATGGGACAAAAAGAAAAAGAACTCAATACGTAATGGTCTGAGTTCCATACACACATAGGAGAGTGGTGCCCTAGTACTGCAGCATTAATGCAGTATGAATAGGGCACAGATGAAATCAGCTGTATTCACACCAGCAAAATTCTGATATTAGAGCAAATGCCACTCATAGGAACAGGAATAAAAATATCAAAAGCGACACCATTTGACATTTTGAAGCAAAGGTAAGACATGTTGAAATAGCATGACATTTCAAAAACAATAGTCAGTAGTTATTGTGACAAATAGGTTGATATACTTGAAAGATTCAGAACTGTTTTAAGTATGGAGAAAGTTTGTTCAAAGTAAGTTAATGTAAATGTGCAAATCTTTCCATTTCTCTTATCCATTAGTAGAATACTCTTTCCTCTGACAGTTTCTTTCTAAAATTCTCATGATCTCACAGGAGATGGCCTGAGTCTATTAAAATGATGGTCTGAAGATTGATAAGGCATCCCTTTCATATGAATTTTCTCTTCACATATATGTATTAAATGTCTACTGTTATACTAGGACTGTGACTACCAAAACTAATGGGCGTGACTGCAGTATATCTCTGCTTCAAAAAGCTGAAAGTCTAAAGATAAACAATGGTTGGTAATTTTTCAAAGCAACAGAAACTTTGATAGAAAAGATTGTGTCTATTAACTTTTTCTCATTGATAAATAATCTCTTTTTACATCAATTTGGGAAACACATGCTCACATGCACTCTGAAGGTTGTGTGGGTAATGAATGTAGCTTCCTTTAAAAGAGTTTTTGACTGGTATCTCCCAGACAGATGACTCTACCTGTGTTGGGGTTTCTCTGTTCCTTGACTCCTCTCTAATGGGGATCTTGTCTCTAACCTACCTTACTCACTGGAGTATTGCTGATCTTGCCATTACCAAAAATCACAAAACCTTTATTACTTCTTTCCAGAAGGATTTATCACTGCTATGGACCAATAACTGCTGTATGTATTCCGGGTTTCATCTCTCTTTTCAAATCAGGAGTTTTGTTATAACTTAACTGTCACTGCCTTCATTATACATGAGAAGTTGGGATAGCAGATATAATCTTTTTGGAAGACAAAAGATCACACCTAGATGTTTTAGAAAGGACTTCACAGTGTATTTTAGATATGGGAAAAATGTGGAATGTATGTATGTATGTAGGTATGCACATGTATGTTAGTTTGTTTATCATTAACTTTGTGGACAAGTAAGCTAAAAAAAGAGAGTGCTTAGGCAAAAATGAAAGGAAAAAAAGAAAGGAAAATTCATTACAGGAAATTGTTGGATGGTTAAAGATTTCACTAGAAATGAGTGAAAAACATGAGAGAAAATATCAATGCAAAAGAATAATTGATGAGTCTAACATTTGAAAGACAGAATTTCTCATAGGAAAATGGCAATATGGGGAGGGAAAGTTCTAGGTCAATTTCTTCATGACCTTTAAATTTTCAAATAAAGAAATTCTATATAGCGCCTGCCTTGGCAGGTGCAAGGTTGTGAGTTCAATCCCCGGTGCCGCAAAAAAAAAAAAAAAAAAAAAAAAAAGAAATTCTATATAACAGCTACAATGCAAAGTTTTTTTTTTTCCTCTGTCAATTCAGCATTGCTCAAAGATGAAAGTTTTTGTATTCTTTAAAAATATTTCAGCTTCCTTAGAAAACTGGAAAACTGCTTTATCAGTCATCAAGCAGTCAGGACCATAAGATTTAGGAACCATCCTACTGACCTCAGGAAGACAGTCCAGTGAAGCTTTTATCATTAAGTTGAAGCTACTCCCTCTGTAAGACAATTATTTGTGGGCTTGTATTTCATATCCATCATCAGCAAAAGGAGTGAATTTTAAGTGGTACTAAATTAAAGAACAAATGTCTCAGTGTATGGCTCACTGCATTTAAGGAGCTCTTAGCTAGTGGTAAAATGAAAATCACCTGAACAATTCCTTAATTGTGAGTTATGAAATCATATGACAGCAATTTACAAAGCACTGTGGCAGAAAAAGAATTAAATTACAGTTGTACATGACCTTCATCACAGAAAACTTTCCTAGATTTATCTAACTGAAAACAATATGTCCTACAATTACAAGAATTTGAATTAGGGTAAAGAGACACAATCTTGGCTTATTCCACTCATGTCTTCTGGATAGATTGTGACAAGCCCGATTTCTATTCCCTGTCTTTAAAATAATGCTTCACATCAAATGAGACCTTGAACTTGAAAGTATTTTGAAAAATAGATATCACCATTGTAAACTTAGCTACCTTCATTCATTAGTCATAATTGCTATTAATGAACCAATTTCTATGTATGTTATATTGAATCTGCATTTTTTTCAGTATTATTCTCATTTAAACTCCACAGTAGTTCTACTTAGGCTCCATGGTTTTGTCTATTTCACAGATATGATGATTTAGGATTAGTGAATTTCAGAAACTTGATAAAGTTTCAATAAGTGAAAAATGGGTTAGTGCTATGATACCTGATTTCAAAGTCTCAGCTCTTATGCTTTTGTTATCAGGGTTTATAGGACGTTCTACATATTGCCTCTTTTGCTGTCTTTACCGAACTTCCTTGTCATTAGTATATTTTTAGTGTTAGTAATCTGTCAGTGTATTTTCCTTCAATGATTAGTGTGCTCAGAAGCAATTACACAAAGCAATAGAAGGTAGAGATAATTATAGTCTGGTAAGTGTTTTGACTGGCATTGGCTTCTTGAACTGGCAACCTGTGCAATCATATGGCACTCTGCATATGAAAGAACTCCATGCTTGGCTTAATGCTCTATTTTGCTTCTTTGGAATTCTGGAAAAACACTGTACAAGGCAACCTACTTTCTTATTTTGCTCTGAGACCCACAAATGATGTGGCAGGACCTGGTTTTGACAGAAACACAAGTAGTGTATCATGGAGTGAAGAAAGTTAGTGAAAGATTCTTGCAAGTTCTTCCTGAGTTTATTCTTGAAGTATAAGAATAATTTAATCAGAAAAAACAGCAAGTTGAGGTTCCACCAAATGTCAGGACAAGAGGTCCTGTCTAGAAATGATGAGCGATGAATCTGGTTAGAATCAATGCATTTCCCAACAAGAGAAAGGACTTGGGAAGCTGTGGTGGGCTGGGGAAGGTAACGCAGCTCATTTGAACAATTCACTGGTAAAGTAAATGACAAAGTGGGCCAGGTAGACTCCCCCTGTGGGAGCAACACTAGATTCCAAGGCAGAAACTGTGATGGTAACACAGGGATATGTCTTTCACCCACCCTGGACAACAATAACATTAACTTTGGTCAGGTCTTTGGATACCAGTGTTAAAATTATAGGATGAAACCAAGAAAAGGTTCAGTGGCCCAAAGGCACTATTCTCAGTACCTGCCTTACTAAACTATTTAATCCCCCCAACTATTCGATGACATAGGTATTGTAGAAAATATCAATATAATTTTTTGTTCATTTTACAGATGAGGAAGTCTAAATATAAAGAGATTAAATAACTTTCCAATGCGATCCAGCACACAAATGGCAAGGGTGAGATCTAAATTCAAGTTGTCCATCTCCATAGTTTTTGCTCATAGTCACTTTAGTGTAGTGTATACTAATATTTCTTCCTAAAGGTGTTGGACTTCTATGGCTTATGAAAAAGATAAGTTCTGGTCTGAGGTCACCACCTCTTCAGACTAGTTTCTCGCATGTGTTCTGTCTTTAATATGTGGAAACAGTCCACGCTCTCTTCTACTGAGAGGACTGTATTTTCCAAAGATGGACACCACAATACGTTCCAAGTTACAGGAATGTCTTGCTTACCCTGCTATGCTGACAAGAAGCCTTTGTTGTCTTCTCCCCTGAGTGTGGGTAGCAATATGGTTATAGCAGAAATGATGCTACCAGACTCACAGTAAAAGGTCCCCAGGAGCAATATGGCTTCCATCTGCTTCTCCTGGTATGCTAACTCTTGAAATTCAATCACAATGTGGTGAAGAAAGACAGAGACAACATGGAGATATCTTTTATGTGAAATGTTGAAGTCCACAGCCAAGCCAAGGGCCCAGCTGATAGTGAGCATTGCTTTCCAGACAAAGCGTGAAGAAGTTATAGAGATGCCTCCAACCCCGGCTGTCAGTTTGACTGTAACTATGGAAGGGACTGACCAAAGATTGCCTCACCAAGCCCATTTAGCCTCTGATACTGTGAAAGTTAATCATCAAAAGATGGATATTATTTTAAGATATTGAATTGTGACTTAGAAGTTCTCTTCCAATTACTTGTTGCTAAGATGTAACCTGGTGGCTAGACCAAAATATAAATCCATGTCTCTCTGGCACCAAAGTCAATGTTATTCTGATCCAAGGTATGAAAGATACACACAGAAATGAGACAAGAGGCTGAGAAAGCAGCTCCATTTCTGCTCTGAAGACTTCAGGAGAAAACTGGTGAACATAAGATGAACTCAGGTAAAAGAGAAAAGAGAATGAAGTCATTACACAGCAATGGATAATTGGAAGAGACCTTTTGTTCCTGGTGTTCGTGTTCTGTCTGTATTGTATTCACATTCTTTTTTCTCTACACAATGTTCCTACACAAACAGTTATCAAAGAAGCCTTCCTGACTGCATCCACAGGCCCTCTCACTCATGCTAGGCCATGTTGTTATGCATTCTGTGTGACTATATGTCTTCTCTTTGAGAAGAGGCCAGCAAAATTTTTCTGATTTTATTACTAGTCCCTTTTTGGCCATTTTATGTGTCATGGTAGTATCACTGGTTTCTATTTATTATCAGATAAATTTGAGGGATGTAAAGAATATGTAACTACATTCTATATATCGGTACATATCCTGGACCATTGAGCTTGTCCTATAAATCTTGGAATATATTTCTGAGTGAATAAATGCACCCCAGTTCATTCACACTGGACTAAGTTTATTACCATAATAATGAACCCTGGCAAGAAACTGCATACAATTTGGGTGTGATCCCAAGATGTAGTTCTAATGTTGAAATCGGATAACTCAAGTGCCAGTGGCAAAGACAAACTGGGGAGAACAAATGCACGCTGTTTGTAAACAGAGTTTGCAAAGATAAACCTGTTCATCTCCCATATGTGTTTTCCAGCTGGATCTCATAAGCCATTTCCCCAGGGTTCAGCCTTCAGTGAGCTGAAGAGTCCCCCCTGCAGATGAAGCCTTGCTGTGTTAATGCTTAGTACACCTCTAGATTAGGTTACAATGTGGAGGTTCTACATGCTGCTAGGAGGGGGGTTGCCTGGAAAAGGTGTAATTACAAGGATCCTTGTATGCCCTTGTTCAATTTCTTGCCTTCTATTGTGGGCTATTTCAGGCACTTCTGCATATAACTACAAAAGTGGTCTGTAGATTCTTTACTCTGCCTCCGTTCTGGGTAAGCTGTGAAATGACTGCCGAAATGTCAAGTTATACCACTACCTGCATAAAAGTTACGTTCTCAGATAAAGTAAACAGAACTGAACAGATTCTGTGACTCAGAGCAGTAACCGTAGGCCAATGGAAAGATTAACAACCTTTGATAAACACCAAACTTCAGCAGCTTGTCTTGTCACCATCTGTGAATTAAAACATGTCTGAATGTGGAAAGTGGGTGTTCTCTATAATTTGATATATTTATAAAACTAAGGTACTAGGCAACACCAAAAGCAGACAAAGTACCTTGTTAGATATTGGTTATATAAACAGCTTTTGTATTATCTAAGGTGGTCAGCAGTCTTAGTTTGTCTGGAACTGCAGAGTTTCCTGGGGTGTAGAATATTCAATGGTAGGAGTAGTGAAGTTCTAAGAAAAACTAGGAAGAGTTGGTCATACTGATAATTACTGTTGAGTTTTTACAAAGTTGCAAAAGAGAAGTGAATATTCAGGCATCAGAGTTTTGCCAGAATATTTGATTGAACACTATGTACCAACTCTGGCATATTTGTTTGTCTGTTTCTCATCTTCATGCATTTCTATCTCCGTTGACAAACTACTATAAGGTTAAGCCAAATGAGCTTGTTAACATTCAACTGTTTTCACAAAAAAACCCATCACTACCAAAAACTTTCCAGCCTTTTTAGCGATTCAAACTATTTTTATTTACATTTATTTTCTTAGGCTCTGCACTGGATACTTTATGTGTATTAATTTACTTAATTATCCTAGCAACCTTTTTAGAGGGTTGTTACACTATTTGAAAAGAGCAGAGGATAAGATGTTAACTTAACTATGATGTACTAACAACAAATTATAAACTATATTTTCATTACCCACTGAAGACCAAGTATGTCCAATCCTTATCATAAACTTGTAAGTTAAGAATAACTATTCTCATTTTATTGATTAATAAAATGATGTGCAGTGAGGTTACAGGATGTACTCAAGGCTTCATGACTCTTTGAACACATCTTAGTTCATGTTTTCCTTCATCGAGCTAATTTTCTAAAAGCATGCTGAACTTAGAAGTGACTTTGATCTCCTTACATTTAATTAAATACATTTTTCAAGATTTCATTATGAAAAAATTCAATCATATAAAATCATACAGTGATCATCTATATTCCCATGGCCTGAATTCTATAATTAAAATTTTCATTGTATTTGCTTTATTGAATATCTAATCATCAAGCCATCTTTTCTTATGCATTTCAAAGTGAGTTGTAGTCAGAAATACCCTTATATGCTAGTTATTGATATAATTTCTGCATTACTCAAGATGATCAGTCATCCTAATTTGCTGATCCCCTACAGTTTTCATCATGTGTATCAGTAAGAAGAATTCAACATAGGTTTATAGGCTTTTTTCAAAAGGTAAAATTTATACATAAGTGAACACTTTTTAGCATAATGCAATGCCAGTCTTTTTTAAATAGTACATATTTGCAATATGTAATGAACGCATTTATCCTGGGGAGTTGGTGCATGTACATACTGCATCTTAATCCTTTTTAGTTCTTTTTCCCTTTCTCCCTCGCCCCAATCCCTCCAACTCTAGGTCCCCTTCTCATTTACAGAAGGTCTACCTCCCTATTTCCTCATGGCCTTTATTTTGCTCTTTAAATTACGTATACTTTGAGTCTCTCATATACGAGAAATCATGGGACATTTAAGCCTCTGATAAACATCAAAATATTAAATGTGTCATTTAATGACACCTGATAGATGCAAATATCTGGTAACAGGACAGGCGTCATCATTTCCCTCATTCCAGGAGGATCAAACTCCTCTCCACTTTTCCTTTCCCTCTTCTTCTCCAGAGACAACCGATACTCTGATTTTGTTCACTGTATTACCTTTATGTATTTTCAAACTTCATATAAGTGGAATCATAAAGTACTAGTTAGGGTAAAACTATTTCACCCAGCGAATGTTTTTGGAGATTCAGTCACATTGTTTGTAAATATCTAGCAGTCATTAATTTCATTGTGTTCATTTTTGGATAAATACAGCATGATTTTGCTTATCCATTTTCCAGTTACTGGCAGAGGAGGGAGTTGTGGATGTTTCCAGTGTTTTACTGTTATGAAAAAATTGCAAGAAACATCAGTTCTCCCTTAGGGGCTTTTAAGCAGTTTGAGTTGTATGATTTTTTTGTAAACTATGAATACAAATACTTAACCAAATATACCTAAAAAGTATTTTCTCTTCCTATATGGATTATATACTCATTTTCTTTAATGCCTTTGTAGAAGTGGTATTTTACAACTTCATGAAGTTTATAAAAAAGCTTGGCACTTTCTGTGACATGCCCAAGAAATCTTTGTCTACCCCCAGACTGTGAAGAAATTTGTATAATTTTCTTACATTATTGATCTCTCATTTTACTTTACATGTTAATAGAAAACATTTTGTATGATATTAATTTTGTAAATTTTTTGAGGCTTATTTTGTATTCTGATGTATGATCTTTCCCAAAGAATATCCCAGTTACACTTGAGAAAAATACTAGACATAATAAAAATACAGTGACTATTCAAATTTTTTAAAAAATTGTTATAGTAAAAGACACATTGTCATTAACTCCACTCCAATACTAGTCTTTGCTTTGAACATGTTTATCCCATTTTCTCTTTCTGAATAAATTCTGAATGTCCTCTTTGTGAGTGTCTTTGCATTGTCCTGGCTGCCTTGAGGTTTACCATAGATTGAAAACATTTACCCTTCTTTCATGGTCATTTTGACTTTGGAGAAAAGTCAGAAGTTGCATGATACTAGATCGAGTAAATAAGGTGGATGATGACACACCAGTGCGTTTTTAAGTTTTTTTTTAATCTTAAAGAGAATTTAAAAAAACATTAACAATAATACAGAATAATACAGAATTTCAAAACGAGATGATAGGAAATTAAAAATGGTTATTATATTGCATATTGTTATCTTCAGAATAGTTGTTCAGATTATCAAATATAGGTATGAAAATTGATCAAACAATATAAGCACTAACTGTTCCTTTCAATGAACTAATAGAAGTAGTAGTACAATTAGCTTAGCTATTTTGTGTATATATATATATATATATATATATATATATATATATATATATATTTTCCCCCTTCCTTCTTTTCTCCTTTCCCCCATCCCAGTTGTTTTTTCCTTTTGAGCAGTTTCTTTTCCTTTCACAATATCTATTGTACATTTCAAATCTTACTTACTCTTTCAGTTTCTGTGTCTTTATTTGCCAGAAATTACCATAAATGATTGATCACTAAGGTGTAATCTAAAAACACAGTGAATGTTTAAGTTAAAAACTTATTATGGTGAAAGACACATTGCCATTAGCTCTCTTCAGAGTACTCAGAATATTCCCCCTCACTTTGAAAACACTTATCCTGTCAAGCTTGGCTACTTTGCCCTTGGATTAAAGAGTTTAATTACTAATAGGATTTACATCTGTCATTCTATTATTTTGCTACCTATATCTTATTTGTTCCTCTACATTTCTACTATTCTTTTTTTTAAAAAAATGATATAGTAACTCCATTCTCTCGCATTGATTCTCTTGCTTCTCTTATTGTATTTCTGAGTCATTACATTATTAGTTGCCATAGGGACTGCAATTTATTTCTAAATTTAAATACTCTAATTCATATTATTACCAATTTAATCCCAATAATATACAAAAAAATTAACTTCTATATAGTTGCATTTTTGCCCTACTCTTTTGTAACTGGATGGATTAACTTTCTGTCATTATAACAAAATCTCTGAGCTACTAATTTATAAGAGAAAAGGGTTTTGGCTCACAGTCTTAGAAGTTATAGTTCATAATCAATTAGCCCTGCCACTTTAGGTCTGTGGTGAGGCAGCACCTCATGGTGGGAGTGTACAAAACAGCAAAAATATTCACATTATAAATTCCAATTAGGCATTTATCTCAGGCTGTAAAACTTACTTGAATATTTCTTGTAGAACAAATTCTCTCAGTTACATTTTATCTGGGTAAAAAGGCTTTAATAGGTAAATATATGCAACTTGAGACCATGCTTATAAGTGAAATAAATCAGACTCACATGTGTAAGCATTGTATTGTCCCCATAGTGTAAAAATCTGAAAGAGTAAATAAGATCCAAAAGGTACAATAGATATTGTGAAAGTGAAAGGGGAAGAAACTGCTTTTTTACACCAGAAAGAATGGTTATTACCAAGAAATAAAATAACAAATGGTGCCAAAGATACAGGGAAAAAGGAACATTTCTATATTGTCAGTGGAAGGGATAAGAATATAAATATGTGATAACTGTATTACTAATCTCTATTGGTTCAACAAAAAGAATGTTTATGCTTGTATTGTTTGATGAATTTTTCATGTCTGTATCTTGTAATCTGATCAACTGCTTTGAAGATAACAATATGCAATGTACTAACCATTGTTAATCTCTTATCCTGTTTTGAAATTCTGTATCTTCGTTTTTATTTTTTTTCTTTTTAAAATAAAAAAAGACCTCATAAAAGAAGTTCCAGAACTGCTTCATAAAGTGCCAAGAATAATGGAATAAGTGTATTTAAAGTGAGGGAGGCTATGCTGAGGGAAGTTAATGACAATGTGTCTTTTACTTCAATACATTTTTTTAATTGAAAAATTCACTGTATTCTTTACATTTATTAACACATGCTTGCTCTGTGTCATAGTTATATTCATTGTGGGAAGTTGAAATGTATACACAATACATCTTGTTTTCACTGTCCCTTGCTTCTCCCCCGCTTCACCTCTAGATTCTCTTCCCAATACAAATAGGATCTAACTCCCTATTTGTATTATCTATTTTTTATTTAATTCTTTAAATTTTTTGAGTGCCATGTAGAAGAGCAACTGTGTGATATTTATGTTTGTGTGCCTGATTTTATTTCATTTAAAATTATAGTCTTAAGGGGTATTCATTTTCCTACAAGTGATGCAAATTAATCCTTTTTATGGCTGAGTAGTACTGTATTGTTACAAATATCACAGTTTCTTTATCCATTTATCTCTTGATGAATGCATAGTGCACTTCCAAGATTTAGCTATTATGAATGGAGCCATTATAAACATAGGTATTCATGTATCACTGTAATATGATGTCTTTATTTTTTTAGGAAGGTGTTTAGGAAGGGAATAGCTGAGTTCAATGGACTTTCTGTTTTTAGTTTTTTTGAAGAATTTCGATACAGGTTTTCACAATGGTCCACTGACAATATAGAAAAGTTCCTTTTTCCCTGTAGCTTCTTACACCATTCTTTCTGATATAAGATGTAACACTGTTCACATCTGTGGCAGTGCAAAGGATGAATGATTGTTCAGAGTCCATGTCCAAATAACCTCCAAGAAGACCCACTGAGACCACTTGTACCTGAGACCCCTCAGTGTTAGAGAGTCTCAGGAAAAAGCAGCCCCGGACTGAAGGTTCGGTGAGTTTTTAGCGATAGAACCAGGAAGCAAGGATAAAACACAAAAGAGAGATGTCTACAGTAATTTATGTAGAGGACAGGGGAAGGACAGGAAAAGGACAGGGTGGTCTTCTACATAATTGACCTTACAGCTAATCTAAGTAATTAATTAGAGTATGGGGAGAACAAGGGGCAAAACATACAACACTTAAGGCAGTGTTCTCTGATCCTACTTGGACTGTTACTCTGTGGTTACCTTTTAATCTTTAACCTTGCCTTATGGAAGATCTCGGCTGTAGCTCCTACAGTCCCACATCTCTGAACATTCATTACACACATACCTCTGACCAATGCCCTCACAAAGATGAAAGTTTAGCAATGTTTTAATTTGCATTTCTTTCATGGCCAAAGATGAACATTTTTGCACATATTCATTCGCCATTTGTACTTCTTTTGAGAAGTGTCTATTCATTTCAGCTACCCATATTTTGATTAGGTCCTTTATTTTAGGGAGTCTAAGATTTTTTAATTCTTTTTGTATTCTAGATATGAGTTCACTATCTCAAGAGTAAGTGGCAAAATTTTTTTCTCATTCTGTATTTTGTCTCTTCACTCTATTAGTTGTTTCTTTTGTTGTATAGAAGCTTTTTAATTTGCTGTAGTGCCATATATTGATTATTGGCTTCTGTGTGTGTTTGTGTGTGTGTGTGTGTGTGTGTGTGTAATGGAGATTCTGTTTAAAAAGTCTTTACCTATGCCTATGTCTTTAAGCTTCTTACCCATTTTATCTTCTAGTAGATTAAATGCTTCTGTTTAATAGCCAATTTTTGATCCATTTTAATTTTAGCGTGGTACATACTAAAGCATACGGATCTAGCTTCAATTTTCTGCGTGTGTGTAAACTAGTTTTCTCAAGGCCTTTTTTTTTTTTTTTTTTTTTTTTTTTTTTTTTTTTTTTTTTTTTTTTTTTTTTTTTTTTTTTTTTTTTTGTGGCACCAGGGATCAAACTCACAACCTCGCACCTAACCAGGCTGGCGCTTAAGCCACTGAGCCAAACTCTCAGCCCCAGATTTTTGAGACAGGGTCACACTGGTAGGTCAGGCTGGCCTTGCGCTCACGTTGTACCCCAAGCCAGTCTCAAACTCACAACGCTCCACCTACCTCAGCCTCCCGAGTGCTGATATTAAAGGTGTGCGCCACCACGCCTGGCTCAAGGCCATTTGTTAAAGAGGTAATTTTTTCTCTACTGTAAGTTTTTGACCCCTTTGACAATGATCAGATGAATGAATGTGTATAGGGTGTTTGTGCATCCTCTACTATATTCCATTGATCCATATGTCTGTTTTTGTATAAGTAACATACCATTTCTATCATTTCAGTTTAGTAATGAAATCTGGATTGTGATACCTCCTGCTTTGTTCTTTATACCCAGGATTGCTTTTGCTATTCTGGGTCACTTCTATAAGAATTGCAAGGTTGTTGTCTTTAGTTTTGTGAGGAATGCTGTTGGTATCTCAATTGCAATTGCACTACATCTATATATCAGTTTCAGTAGTATGGCCATTTTGACAATACTGGTTTTGCCTATACAAGAACAGGGAATATCTTACCATTTTCTGATTTAATCTTCTATCTCCTCTTTCAGAACACTGTAGGTTTTGTTGTTGAGCTCTTTCATGTCCTTGCTGAAGTTAATTACCATGTATTTAATCTTTCTTAAGACCATCACAAATAATATTTCTTTCCTAATTTTTTTTCTTAGTGGACTCATGATCGATGTACAAGAATGCTGTTGATTTTTTTTTTTTTTGCTTTGTCTTTGCATTTTGCTACCTTGATATATTTCATTATTAGTTCTAGGAGCTTTTAGTGAAATTTTTGAGATCTTTTACATAAATGATTGTGTTTTCTGTAAATAACAATAGTTTTATCTCTTCTTTTCCTCTGTGTATTCTTTTTATTTCTCACTAAATTTTTGACTGCTTTATTGAGCTGAAGAGGTGATAGTGAATATCCTTGTCTTGTGAAAAGTTTAGAGGAAAAGTTTTCGGTTTTTCCCCATTTAATATAATGTTGGTAGTAGACTTGTCATTAATGAGCTTTATCTCAGTGAGATAAGACTCTTCTACATCTATATTCTTCAGTGTTTTTTGAATCAGGAAGAGGTGTTATACTTCATCAAAAGATTTTTCTGCATGTACTAAGATGATCATGTGGATTTTGTCCCTGCTCCTGTTTGTGTGATGCAATATATTTATTGGTTTGCTTATGTTGAATCATCCTTGCATCCATGGGGAGAAGTCCACTTGACCATGATATATGATCTTTTTGATGATTTGTCACATTCTGTTTGCCAGTATCTTATTGCAGTTATGTTCATTAAACAAATTTGCCTGCATTTTTATTTTTTAGTTGGGACTTCATCTGATTTTAGAATCAAGGTAATGGTATCTTCCAGAAATGAATTTGAAAGTACACCTCCCCTCATGATACAGATACAGAAGAATCCTATCTTAATGTGATAAAATCCATTTATGATAAACCTACTGTCAACATCATATTAAATGGGGAAAACTAGAAAACTTTTCACTGAAGAGTTTGAGGAGTATTTGACATTATTCGATCTTTCCTGATGTACTTGTAGAACTTCAGTTCACTAGGTTTTGGGCTTTTCTTAGCTGGTAGGTTTTATTACTGCTCCAATTACATTGCCTGTTAGTAGACTGTTTGGGGTTTATGTATTTTCTCAGTTCAACTTCGGTAATTCCAGTGAGTTTAAGAATCTATCTATTTCTTCCATATCCTCCAATGCACTGGAGTACAGATATTCAAAGAATTTACTACTGCAATAATCTGGATTTCAGCAGTCTGTTGTGACTTTGCCTTTTTCATTTCTAATTACATTGAAATGGGTATTTTCTTTCCTTCTCTTGGTAAGATTGGCTAAGTGTCTATTTTGCTTATTCTTTTAAAGAATGAGGTCTGTGACTCACTGATAATTTTTTCAAATTTCCAAGGTGCCACCTGCATCTCTTCACACACTCTTTCTGGCTTTCACTTTGTCTGAAGCCCTGGTTTGTGAATACCTCACTTGCTGCGTTTCTCTTCCTGGGTTGAGTGACTGGGAGCCTGTTCTACTTGCCCAGGTCCTGCTGAGGTGCCAGCTTCTTCCCACAGGGAACCTGGTCTTTTCCCAAGATGGCCTATATACTGGACCTGGGCCTAAGGGGAGCTGCCATACAGGAGAAGTGTATTAAAAATCCTTCTTAATACTGGATTTTTGTCCAGTGAGTTGCTCGTTTCTATTGCTTACCTTATTGGCTTTCTCCATACCCCTGCCTCAGTGTATCTACTTTCCTCTGGTACAAGCTTCGGCATCTTACTACATTGCTATTACCACTTAGCCAGTCACAATGATCTCTTTCACTGTATTCTTTTATTTATATATATTTATATATATATTTAATTAACACATAGAAGTTGTGCATATTTGTGGCCTTTCAATACATGTATACAGTGTATAATGATCATAGCAGACCACTTGGTGTATCACCTCAAACATGTGTCTTATTTTGGTTTTGAAAACATTTAAATTGTCTAAGGTACAACTATTTTGAAATACTCATTTAATTGTTGTCAGTCATAGTTTTCTTGCTGTGCTGTAAGCACTGGAAGTTATTTTCCCTGTCCACCTGTACTACTTCCCCCAGCTACTACTTTTATTGAGACTTTTTTTACTTGATAAATTATTCTTGTCCTGCTTTCACGATTCTCTTTGTCTTTCTACAGATTGATTGTAATGTGTTCAGGTTTGTATTTCTTTGAGATCATCTACACAGCATTTATTGATCTTCTTGGGTGTGAAGATTAATGTTTTTCATCATATTTAGGATTTTTTTAGGTTCCTATTTCTTGAAATATGTTTTTCTTCTCTCCTCTCATCTCTCCTTTTGGAACTCCTTCCACACATGCATTAGTATGTTTGATGATATTTCACAAGTCTCTGAGGCACTGCAATTTTTCTCTAATTTGTTTTTAAGACTGTATAGTCTTAATTGAGCTAAACCACTCTCATTATTATCCATGAAGGAGACATTTAAAGACCTCAGGTAGATGCCTGAAGCCACAGATGGTACAAAACCACATGTATACAATTTTTTCCTTATTTGTATACACCTATGAGAAACTTCAATTTATAAATTAGGTACAGAGTGAGATTCACAATAGTTAATAATAAAACCATTATGACTATTTATTTATTCATTGTCTTTTGGGCACAGGGTTTCACTATGAAGTTCAGGCTGCCTTGAATTTGCAGCAGGTCTCCTGCCTCAGGCTCCCTAATTAGAGGTGCTGGCATTACAGGCATGTGACACCACATCCAGCAACAATATATGACAATAAAATTGCCAGCATCATTGCTCTTATACTTTGGGGCCACTGTTTAATAAAATAGATTTGCTTAGGGGCTGGAGATATAGCTTAGTGGCACAGCACCTGCCTGGTAAGTGCAAGGTCCTGAGTTTGATTCCCAGTACCCACAAAAATAGATAGATAAATAAATAAATAAATATTTATTCATCATATTTAAAAAATAGGTTTACTTGAACACAAGCATTATGATATTGCTCTAACTGATGTGATAATTGAGATGGCTAGTGATTAAAAGAGTTGGGCAGTATATGCAATGTGGATATACTTGATAAAGGACTGATTATATTCCAACCAGGTTGGAGACTGACAGCATAACATTTCATCATATTACTTGTAATAGCATACAATTTAAAATTTATTAATTATTTGCTTAAGGAATTCTCTAATATTTTTGAACTGAAGTTGACCATGGAAAACAAATCATGGAAAGTGGAATTACAGATAAGAGAGCAACCACTGTATCTTAGTATGCTAAATTCTCAATTCTGCCAATGCAAATCTAATGTTGACTTTCTTTACTGAATTTCTCATTTGAGTTTTTATACTTTACAGCTCTATAATATCGAATTGATTCATAAATGTCTATTTAAATTCCCTGTTTCCTGTGACATTGTTTTCAGTCTTTCATTTTATTCTTTGGGCTTAGTATCTTTTGATTTTTTTGGGTATATTTAAAATACTTGACTTAAAATCTTTGTCTAGTAAGTCCCACGGGCAATTGTTACCTTCTTTAATTTATACTAAGGTCAGTTTCCTTTTGTTACCTCACGTATCCATCTATGTTTCCTTTTGTTTCCAATCTTCAATTTGTTTTCATTTTGATCTCATTTCCAGGTTAAAAAGTCAGACCTCTTGACCTCCTTGACATCTCCAATTTGAAACCAGGGCCCATCATAGTTATTGGTCATTGTTTTTGTACTTGTTCATGCTTTTGATATGTGATTTGTTTTTAAACATAGTGACCATGCCCACTCATATTTAATGCTGCAATACCCCATCCATTTATTTATTCGTTTCTGACTTTCAGATGTCACAAATTCCTTCTAATTTACAGGGAGAAGCTGTTTTCTCCCTTAATTTTTCACCAGAAAGGACACTCCCGTGCATTCTTAATAAGAAGTTCTCTTTCTTTATGATATTTTCTTACTTTGCTTTCCAAAATATCTTTTTCTTTCGCGATTATAAAATCAGAAGCAAAATACTTGCACTTTCCTGTGGGAATTATTACTCATGTTTATGTTCTTGCTGCTGAGAGACACCATTTTGAATCTTTTCAATTTCTGACTTCATTATTAGTGCACAACAGTTGCATCTAGTAGGATAAATATATAAACCAAAGCCAATAGCACATAAAGATCTATTTTAAGAACTGGTTTGTTTTAAATTGTTAACAACAAAATCCCAACTAGCAAGATGTTTTTTCCTCTACATCTTTCTCTGAATTTGAAGATGTGTCATATAACACATATCTGAGATAGTGTGGGGGCAGCCTGGGAATGGTAGCTATGTGTTCCTGAAACAACAAAGATGTCATTCAGCACTTTGGTTTAGATAAGTGAACCTTTGGACTGAGGGCAAGCTGTAGGCAGAGGATACTAAAGTTCCAACTAATTAGGGACTTATCACTTGAAAAGTTTCATAGCCCTGGATTACTGGACTAACAGCATCAAAAAACAAAACAAAACAAAACAAAAACACCAAACAAAAGATGAAGAAACTTCTGGAAGCATTCTTACATTCATTTCACAATCTTCTGATGACAGAATAAGCAGTATGATTGGTAGCATGTTCCTTGAAGTATCACTACCATTTCCATTTTAATGACAGAAGAGGAAGACCATGAAGGAACAAATATTTTAGGGGTACAGAAACATTCTAAAAATTTGAAATGCTTATGACTTTTGAATGGATTTAACACCAACTAGATTAAACTCAAATTACACAAAATTAAACCTCTTACAGATGATAAAAACAAATAACATCCAGTGATTATTGAAGTCCCTCAAAATATTCAAAACACTTGACATTCATTTTTTTTTTCTGTCAGTATAGAGACTTTCCTAATTGTTATAGGAAATCAGAATTAGAGCTACAAATGTGGGATATACTTTCAAATGTTAATACATCTTTTAGTTTCTGAGTATGTTATGTAGGAATGGAGGCCCACCAAAGTTCTATTGTCTTCTTTTATTTGAGATACATTATAGTCTTATCCAGTGTGTGATGTAGTGATGTGTATTTTGAGAGCATGCACATACAAATGTAAAATATTATTTAGAAGCACACCATCTAAAATATGAAATATCAGCATTTAGGTACAGAAATTTACGGTTAAGATTATTCAGGAATTCATTGGTCAGGAAGATTTCATGATGGTTATGTTACTTGAAAGGTTGCTATATCTAGAGGTGAGCAGGTAGCAACAGCACAGGTCAAAATCAGAGTCTGAGAGTCCATAATCTGAGAAGGGCATGGGTTCCACCTTACTGCACTACAGTGCTCCTGTAGTGGAGTTGTAGTAAGGGGACATCCACTCAACTATGTTACAGTTATATATCAGATAGATCAGTTCTGCTTTATGCTTCAGGGGCAATGACAACAGCGATATCATTATCATAGCCCTTTTTTGTTCAGCACGCTGCTGCAGATGATTCACTCCTTCTCCCCTGCTGTGAGGTATGTTTCTCATCTGTTGTGCCCATCTCCTGGATCCTTGTTAGCCCCATTATCTGTACTTTCTGGCCTAATTTAACTTCCTATTTCACATTTTCCTGCTCATTTGATGATTCATTTGACAAAAAGAAAAATTTGAGGCTGTTCCCAAGATCACATGACCTAACAAAATTGAAAAAAAAAAAAGTAAAAAGTAGATAATAGGAAACAAGGAGCTAGATCTTTTGCCAAATCTTCTCAGAAAGAAAAGAAAACCAAGAGATGAGAGGTGGGAAGGGGGAAAGGAATTGAGGTATGTTATGTATGTGTACCAACTAATCATGATGAATGTAATCACTATATACTGCAAATGTGTACTAATAAAAAATAAAAAGTATCAGACTAAATTATAAGTAAATAAAACAAGAAAAGAGAAATAAAAGTTAAATTGTGACTACTAACTGTAGGTTTTGATTTGACTTTGAGCTCCTTAGAAATCAACCAGGGTGGGGGGAGGCCACCCTCACTTGCTGTGCACAGGATCCAGCTCTACCGGGTCCCGTGACTCAGTGCAACCCACCAAAGGAATGACCAGCCAGCCTCGCAGGACACAGAGGTACTCAGCCCAGCCCAGCCCAGGCCCCTAGAGCTGCTCATCAGGGACTGATCAGCATAGCTGCAGGCCCTTGGAGAGCTTGGACTCCCCCCACCAGAGTGCAGAGCACATGCAAGCTCCATACTTCAGTGGAGTGGCCTGTGCACCACATCCAAGAGCTCATAGGCCCCACCCAGCCAGGAGCAAGGCCCTGGTACTGTAGGCCTGGGACTCGCCCAGGCTTGCCGGGCACAGCAGAAGCCCTGAACTTCTTGCAGCCAGACTAGGGTCCAGGTGGCACCACACTCTGGGGTACACGCTAGCTCCCTGGGACTGGGAGGCCTTGGCCCCAACCTGGTAAGGTGGAGGCTCCACCCACATGCCCCGGGAGGCCACCCTCACTTGCCATGCACAGGATCCAGCTCTACCCTGTCCCACAGCTCAGCGTGACCCACCAGAGAATGCCTGGTCAGCCTCTCAGGACACAGAGCCACATAGGCTCTAGAAGAAAATGACAAAATGAAAGACCAAGAGGCAGTCTCAGTCCCCCAGCCCACTGAGAACAAACCCAAGAGACACTGAAATGGAAGACAGTGGGAGTCACACAAATGAACTTTCTGAAATGATAGAAAATGCAATGAAGAAACAGCTTGATGAAGCTATAGAGAAATTCAAATCAGAAATATTCTCTCAGCTGAAAAATGAAGTAAGAATCATTATTAAAGAAATGTTGTGTGTATCTAAAGAAGAGCAAGATAAAAAATAGAAGAACTTAAGAAAATGATCGAAACTTTGAATGAACAATATAAGACACAAACAGAATGCATAAAACAGATGCAAAGGGAAATGCAGGAAATGAAAAATTCCACGGAAAGTTTGAGAAACAGCTTGAAATAAGCTGAAGATAGAATCTCAGATCTTCAAGACAGCATGGGAGATCATGGCCACGAAGGAAAAGATCTCTTAAAATTAGTAAGGAACCAAGAAACAAAACTTCAACAGCTGCAAGATGATGCCAAGAGAAATAACAAAGATTAATAGGCATAAATGAAAAAGCAGGCGTCAATACTAATGACCTACAAAGACTATTCACAGAAATAATAGCAGAAAACTTTCCAAACATGGGAAGAGAATCTGAAATACAGGTAACTGAGGCGTGCAGAACTCCAATTAACCATAACCAAAATAAATCTTCAGCCAAACATATAATAAGGGTATCAGAAATACAGCACAAGAACAAAATACTAAAAGCTGTCAGAGAAAAGAAACAGATCAGCTATGAAGGAAAGTCTATCAGAATCACAGCAGACTTCTCAACACAAACCTTTAAGTTAAGAAGAGCTTGCAGTGACATATTTCAAATCCTGAAAGAAAACAACTTTCAACCCAGATTGATGTACTCTGCAAAACTATCCTTAAAAATTGATGGAGAAATAAGATACTTCCATGACAAAGAACAACTGAAGAAATTTATGGCCACCAAACCAACACTACAAAGAGTACTGAAAGATGCTCTAGAAAGAGACAAAGATAGCCACAATCTTAAGAATAACAACAAAAGGAAACCACTAAGCAGGGCAAATAATTAAACAGAAAACGTAGAAAATCAATAACAGAAAGAAATCATGATGGGGATGAGCCAGTACATATCAGTTATATCAATCAATGTAAATGGTCTCAACTCACCAATAAAAAGAAACAGACCAGCAGAGTGGGTTAAGAAACAAAATCCAACAATATGCTGTGTACAAGAAACACATTTCACTCAAAAGGAAATTCATAGACTAAAAATCAAAGGCTGGAAAACAATACTCCATTCAACAGGAACCCAGAAAAAAGCAGGGGTAGCTATTGTGTTTGCAGACAATGCAAACTTCAAACTGAGAATGATCAAAAGAGATAAAGAAGGTCACTACATACTTGTGAGGGGAAAACTTCAAGAGGAAGAGATTACAATCATAAATATAAATGCACCAAATATGGGAGCACCCAACTATGTAAGACAAATCATAATAGACATGAAAAACCAAATAAACAATAATGCAATTATAACAGGAGACCTTAACACCCCACTGTCACACAGACAGATCAACCAAACAAAAAATCAACAAAGAAATAACAGAACTGAATCAAACTTACTAACAAATGGACTTAGTAGATGTGTACTGAGTGCTCTACTCATCAACATCAGAATACACATTTTTCTCAGTGGTGCATGGGTCATTCTCTAAAATAGATCATATACTAGTCCACAGAACATGCTTAAGTAAATGCAAAGGAACTGAAATACTTCCATGCATATTATCTGACCATAGGACAATAAAATTGGAAATGAATGACAAAAAATCCAACAAGAACCCTATAAATACATGGATATTAAATAATTTTCTCCTAAACAATCAATGGGTCAGAGAAGAAATTAAAAAAGAAATTAAACAATATCTACAATTGAATGAAAATGCAAATACAAATTACCAGAACCTGTGGGATACAATGAAAGCAGTCCTCAGAGGGAAATTTATAGCACTAAACTCCCACATCAGAAAAATGGAAGGAATGCACACTACTAACCTAATGCTGCACCTCAAACTTCTAAAAAAGAAGAGCAAGTCAAGTCCAAAGCCCAAAGAACCGAGGAAATTACCAAGATCAGAGCAAAAATTAATGCAATTGAAACTAAGAAAGCAATACAAAGAATTAATGAATCTAAGAGTTGGTTCTTTGAAAGAATAAATAAAATTGATAAACCCTTAGCCAACCTTATCAAAAAGAGGAAACAAAAAACTCAGATCCCTGCAAGAAGAACTGAAATGGGTGATATCACTACAGACTCTGTAGAAATACAGAAGATCATCAACATCTACTTTTAAAACCTTTACTCACAAGGATTTGATAACACAAAAGAAATGGACAGATTCCTAGAAACCTATGAATTACCAAAGCTGAATCAAGAAGATGTAAAATTGCTGAATAACCCGATTTCAGCTAATGAAATTGAAAATGTAATTAGGACCCTATCAACAAAGAAAAGCCCAGGTCCTGATGGATTCACTGCTGAATTCCACAAGAAATTTAGGGATGACTTAATGTCAACACTCCTCAAACTCTTCAATGAAATTGAAAGGGAAGCAAGTCTCCCTAACTCATTCTTAGAAGCAAGTATTACCCTCATTCCAAACCAGAGAAGGACCCAACCAAAAAAGAAAATTACAGGCCAATCTCCCTAAGGAACATAGATGCAAAAATCCTCAATAAAATACTGGCAAATAGAATACAGCAAGTTATCAGGAAGATTATACAGCATGATCAGTGGAATTCGTTCCAGGAATGCAGGAATGGTTCAACGTATGCAAATCAATAAATGTGATACACCATATCAACAGGGCCAAGGACAAGAATCACATGATCACCTCAATAGATGTAGGAAAAGCTTTCGAGAAAATCCAACACTCATTCATTATAAAAACCCTACAGAAAATCAGAATAGATGGTTTCTACCTCAACCTGATAAAAGCCATATATCATAAACCAACAGCCAACATCTTACTAAATGGAGAAAAACTGAAATCAGGAACAAGACAAGGATGTCCATTATCACCACTCCTATGCTGTTGTGAAGGGTGTGATCTTACTTCTCTCTCAGTGAGTTTGTTGTTTGTGTACAGTAATGCTATTGATTTTTGAGTGTTCACCTTATATTCAGCAACATTACTAAATTTAGTTATTACACCTGGAAGTCTTTCAATGGAGTTTAGAGTCTTCAATGTAGAATATGATGTCATCTGCAAATAATAATTTAAATTCTTTTCCTATCCTTATTCCTTTTATTTGTCTCTTTTTTCTAATTGCTTTAGCTAATATTTCCAGCACTATATTGAATAGGAATGGTGATGATGGACATCCTGGTCTTGTTCCTGATTTTAGAGTAAAACCTTTCAATTTTGACCATTTCATATGATGCTGGCTGTTGGTTTGTCATAGATGGCTTTTATCAGATTGAGGTAAAGACCATCTATTCTGATTTTCCATAGGGTTTTTTTTTATCATGAATTAATGTTGGACTTAATCAAAAGCTTTTCCTGCATCTATTGAAATGATCTTGTGATTGCTAACTTTTGCTGTATTGATATGGTGTATTATATTTATTGATTTGCATATGTTGAACCATCCCTGCATTCCTGGGATGAATCTCACTTGGTCATGGTGTATAATCTTCTTGATGACTTGCTGCATTCTGTTTGCCAGTATTTTACTGAGCATTTTTGCATCTATGTTCATTAGTGAGATTGGCCTGTAGTTCTCTTTTTTGATTGGGTCTTTCTCAGGTTTTTAGGGCAATACTTGCTTCCAGGAGTGAGTTAGGGAGACTTGCTTCCCTTTCAATTTCATTGAAGAGTTTGAGGAGATTTGGCATTAAGTCGTCCCTAAATTTCTTGTAGAATTCAGCAGTGAATCCATCAGGACCTGGGCTTCTCTTTGTTGGAAAGGTTCTAAATACATTTTCAATTTCATTAGCTGAAATCGGGTTATTCAGCAATTTTACATCTTCTTGATTCAGCTTTGGTAATTCATAGGTTTCTAAGAATCTGTCCATTTCTTCTGTGTTATCAAATCTATGAGAGTAAAGTTTTTCAAAGTAGGTGTTGATGATCTGTATTTCTGCAGGATCTGTAGTGATTTTGCTCTTTTCATTCCTTACTGCATGAATTTGAGTTTTTTCTTTCCTTTTTTTAAATAAGGTTGGTTAGGGGTAATCAATTTTATTTATTCTTTCAAAGAACCAACTCTTTAATTCGTTAATTCTCTGTATTGTTTTCTTAGTCTTAATAATTTTCTCCCTTCTTTTGTCTTTCAGTTTGACCTGCTCTTCTTTTTCCAAATGTTTCAGGTGTAGTATCAGGTTGTTTATTTGTGTTCATTCTGTTTTCCTGATGAGAATTCACCGCAATAAATTTCTCTCTGAGGACAGCTTTCATTGCATCCCACAGATTCCAGTAAGTTGTGTTTGTATTTTCATTCAATTGTAGATATTGTTTAATTTCTTTTGAGACCTGTTGATTGTTCAGGAGTGTATTATTTAATTTCCATGTGTTTGTGAAGTTTTTGCTGTTTCTTTTGTGATTAATTTCTAGTTTCATAGCATTATGGTCAGATAATATGCATGGAATAATTTTAATTCTTTTGCATTTACTTAATCATGTTCTATGTGCTAGTATATGATCTATTTTAGAGAATGTCCCATGTAAAGCTGAGAAGAATGTATATTCTGATGTTGTTGGGTGAACACTGTACACTTCTACTGAGTCCATTTGTTCACTTCTGTTATTTCTTTGCTGATTTTCTCTGTAGTTGACCTGTCTCTTTGTGTTAATAGGGTGTTAAGTCTCCCGTTACAATTGCATTATTGCTTATTTGATTTTTCATTTCCATTGATACTTGTTTTATATAACTAGGTGTTCCCATATTTGGTGCATACATATCTAAAATTGCTATCCCTTCCTCTTGAAATTTTCCCCTACCCAGTATGTAGTGACCTTCTTTATCTCTCTCTCTCTCTCTTTTTTTTGGGGGGGTACTGGGGGTTGAACTCACAATCTCACACCTGCGAGTCAGGCGCTTAGGCCATTGAGCTAAGTCTCTGGTTTCTTCACCTCTTTTGATCTGTCTTGGCTTGAAGTTCACATTGTCTGCAAACAGAATAGCTGTCCTTGATTTTTTGGGGTTCCAGTTTCATGAGTATTGTTTTCCACCCTTTGACTTTCAGTCATGAATTTCATTTTGCATTAGGTGGGTTTCTTGTATACAGCATATGGTTGGACTCTGTTTTTTGATCCATTCTGCCAGTCTGTTTCTTTTAATTGGTGAACTGGAGCCATTTACATTAATGGTTATGACTGATATATATTGGCTTATTTTTGTCATGTTGTCTTTCTGCTGTTGTTTGTTTACCTTTCCCTTTTGTTTGTTTCACTTGCGTAGTGTTTTCTTTCTGCTGGCATTCTTGAAGTCGTAGTTATTTTTATGTCTATCTAGAATATCTTTCAGTATTCTTTGCAGGGTTGGTTTAGTGGCTATGAAGTTCTTCAGCTGTTCTTTGTGGTGGAAGTATCCTATTTCTCCATCAATTTTGAAGGACAGTTTTGCAGGGTACTTCAATCTGGTTTGGAAGTCATTTTCCTTTAGGATTTAAAATACCTCACTCCATGCTCTTCTTGATTTCATTGTTTGTGTGGAGAAGTCTGCTGTGATTCTGATCAGTTTTCCCCTATAGGTGAACTCTCTTTTTTGTGAAACAGTTTTTAATATTCTGTTCTTATGCTGAATTTCTGGAATGTTGATAATTATATGTCTGCATGTAATTTATTTTGGTTATGGCTAATTGGATTTCTATATGCTTCATTTATCTGTATGTCAGTTTCTTTTCCCACGCCTGGGAAGTTTTCTTCTATTACTTCTATAAATGGTCTTTTGAATACGTATATGTAAGATAACTAAAATCTATACTGCTGAATGTATTAGTTATTGAGAGAGATTGGTTAATACTCGTATGACTAGATCAGTTTTACATGTCTATATCTGTTAATGTAAACAACCATGTTGAAGGTAACAATGCACAATATTGCAACTATTGTCAAGTTCCTATCATCTTGTTTTGTAAACCTATGATGTTACTGTTGTGGATTTGCTGTTGTCGTTTGTTTGTCTCTTTTGCCTTTTGTCCTTGTTATATGTGTCTTTCTTCTCTTAAATAAAAAAATAGTTTTTGATATCATTGTGTTGTCACCTCTTTTTCATTTACACCTATCAATCTTATATTGTTTTTCTTTGAATCATTTTGCAACTGTTGAATTGTTACTTCCTGGTCCCTTGTTATTTTTAAGAGATCTTTCCTTTCCTGTTCACTTGTTGCAATCTTGTCTTTACAGTCTGAAATTCTATCTTCACATTCATTGAGGCAGCTTTGCCAGCTTTTGATGGAGTTTTTTATTTCCTGGATAACTTTGAATCTGTTTCCTGCATTCTGTTTCTTATATTGTTCATTCAAGGTTTCCATCTTTTTGCAGTGCTCCTCAATTTTTTAAACTATGTGTTCTTTAGATGTGTTTAGCATTTCTTTTATTACTTTTATCATTTCTTGTTTTACCTGGGAGATTATCTATGATCTGAGTTCCTTTATATCTTCATGGCATTGTTTCTTTAATTCAGTTGCTATCATTTCAGAGGTTTCAGGTGTATAGTTCATATTTCCTTCTATGTCCATGTCTCTTCGGCTTGATTGTGATGGGATGGAGGTTTGAGACTGTGTTTTGCTGTTGTGTCTTGTCATTTTCCTGTATTCCTCTGGAGAAGTTGAATACAAGGTCTCAGTTGCTTCCTGGGTTGAGGATATCTATCCACATTGCAGGGAATTTCGCCAGTTGTGTGGGGGTCATGAAGCAGGCCTTACCAGGTCCCTAGTGGCACTCAAAGGCTCCTCAGGTGTGGGGAGCTTGCTGGATGGGCCTTCCACACACCCAACTTGGCTGTTCGAAGTTCCCAGAATTTTGAGGGTGCTGGGTGGGACTATCAGGTTTTTAGTGGAATACCAAAGCTGAAGAGCTATATGGAATATTCTATGTAGGCTTTCAGATCATGTCACGTGGCACACCAAAGCTCCCCAGCTGCTTGGGGTCACTGGGCATGGCCCTACCTGGTTACAAGCAAGGTGCCAAGCTTGCATGGTTGGGTGGAGTTTTCTGTGTAGATCTTTGGCTCATGCCACTGAGTGCAAGTGGTTGCCCTGCCACTCAGGGTCACTGGGCAGGGCCCAACAAGGTCCTGAGGGATGTACCTGAAGGACCCCAGATGATTGGGTGCACTGAACAGGGCCCTACCAGGTTCTGAGCAAGGTGCTAAACTTGCATAGATGGATGGTGTTCGTTATGCAGAGCTTCAGCTTGTGCCACTGAGTGCAGTCGGTTCCCCTGTCACTCAGGGTCACTGAGCGGTCAAGTGGCTTTTTATAAAACTGTGTCTAATACTCATCTTGTTAGAGGCCCCCAGTTTGCACATTAAATCTCAAGGGAGTGCTATAGGAAGGCCCTTTATGAAAGAGAAATATGTACCACAAGCAAGTTTCATTACAGGATTTCTTGTTGTACTAACCCTTTGCTAATTTTCCACTGAGTCAGTATTCAGAAATTGCTTGAGAAAGGCTGGTCATGGGGTAATATTAGAATTTCTAGTACAGACGAATCTGTGGGGCCCAGGGTCCCAGTTTAAATCCTGGATTCCTAGGAATTCTTAAAGAAAGGTGAGAAACCCCATACCTTAATAATTATATTTCAATTCTGCATGGTTTTTATAGTTCCACAGACACCTTTTCACACCTTTTCTCATTAAAAATAAAACCTCACTAGATTCCTATAAGTTTGCCAATCACATATTATTATCCTCTTAATACAAGTGGATAAACAAACTTTCACAAGGTGAAGAGTTTGCCTACCTCGGTCATGCATTGCTGTCTTGGAATTCATTCTGACAAAATATACCCAGATTTTAGGTGACCTGACAGCTGAGGTGCCAACAATTTTCAGCTTATATAAGTTTTGCAAATTTACTAATTATGTATTAGCTTTTTAAAAATGGGACTAGTGATGATACAGATTTGCCTGTGGTTTTAAAAAAGAGCTGTGATTCTTTTTCTAATAGTGTTGATGGCATAATTTGAACTCAGGTCCCCCTGCTTCATCATTCTCCTATTTTTGGTGGCGTGCAGTGGCTCAACTTATTACACAGAGATATTGGGAGAGGGTAATGGTAAATCTAGGAAATTATTTATATCCATATAAATTTGTTCAGACTTTGAAGAAATGAACTCATAACATTTCTCCTTCAGTATATTATGATCCTGTTAGTTAGCATATTCTACCAAACTAATCATAGTTCTACTTGCAAATAAAATTTACAGTCTCATAGGGTTATTATCCTGACATCTTTATTACCTTTATCCTTATGCTTTTTCATAGCCTGACTTCTGAGGACTTCTTTTTCTCCCCAAATTTCTGCATCTTTTCTTTTTTTCTTTTTCTTTTTTGATTAATTTGTTGTACATTTTAGATATACATAATGATAACATTCATCATAGGGGATTTGTACCTGTAAATGATGTATCTTAATTCTCATTTTTTTCCATTCTCCTCCCCTCCCTTCAACCCTTCTTTCTCTCTTTATTTACAAAGATTTTTCCCCCATTTTTCCTTTTATTTTTTCCCCTTCCCCCCTCCCTAGTTCCTTTTCCCATTTGAATATTTTCTTCACATTTCACAATATCTATTACACATTTTGGCCCTTATATACACTTTTGGTTTCTCACTGAGAAACAATGAGATCTTTAAACATGTGTCTGATTTATTTCATTTAAGAGTATGTCTCAAGGTGCACCCATTTACCTAAAAATGTCTCAACTTTATCCTTCTTTATGACAGAGTAGTACTCCATTGACTAAAAACCCTACATTTTCATTACCCATTCATTCTGAGAATTTATTCTAATTCATTTTAGTACCAGGACTTATGGGCTGCTATTCAATAACATCACAGCAATATTTAGACTAATACATAAGTTATAAAATTTGATGTTTGATTCCTGGTACCAAACAAAAGAAAAGAAAAAAAACTTGAAGTTTAAATACACCAACAACAAATTATTCTAAATAGTGTACATCCAGGTGTACCTGGGAATTTTTTCCATCTCTAACATCCTTAATAATGTGGCTAAGCTTATACTATTATATTTAGCATATCTTCTCCTGCCCACTCTCTCCCATCATCTGTTATTCAATTTAATTTTGTGACACATTTGGGTTATAATTACAGCTAGTTTTAAATTTCAAAGGTTACTGGACATAAATAATTAAACAAATATTTTCTAAGTTTTTCTGTATTTTGTATTTTAAAAATACACTAAAATTGTTGTACATAGCAAGTCCTTTTCTTGTAAATTAAACTGAGCTTTATTTTCCTGGGCTTTTAACCACAAAAATATTGATATTTCTAGAAACACTACATTCACCACTTAACCCTGTAATCTGTTTTGTTCTAAACGATCCAGAGAAAATAAAAAATGCATCATCTTTGAAGTTGACACCATTCAAGGGTAAATCGTGTTTCACTTTGAGTCGTATTATATGTTCATTATATCTAGAAAAACAATTTGGATAATAAAAGTGCCAAATGTTAACTCAAGCTATAAACATACAATGGCATGTTTACATCATGCATCAAACTTTTCTAGATTACTTTTCTTAATGTTTCTCATCCTGCACTACAATTCTTAAATCACTTGTTCCTTGATTTATGGAATAGATTAATTATTTTTGATTAACAAAAATTAGAACCTTAATTGGACTTTAGTCGAGATTTGGTTGCATTAAATGAATCTATTGGTGATCAAAAATGTAATTTTAAAGGGAGTTAGGCTAATATATCAACAAATGAGGAGCTATAAACATGATTAATATACACTTTAGACTTTCCTTATCACATTTTGCTGGCAGTTTTTATCCCGTCACAGCTGAAATTCCATTGAGTTCTTTCTCCTTTTGTATAAAATACAGATTATGTGGAGACAGCAGTCTGAGCAACTGGAGTTTCATCTTGTCTGCCCATTAATTATTAATGCTGTTTCAGTACTTCTTATCTATCACTGCTGAGAGACAGAGGGCTGTATTTTTATAGTCATTTCCCAGTTTAAAAAACAGCTTGTATGGTGCCTCTGCACTTGGCAATAGAGAAAGGATCAAAAGTACTCCCATTTTTATGAAACTATTAAAAAGGAATGCTCTAACTCACTAATTTTATTACTGCACTGATAGGTGGTGTGATTTTTGGAGAACAAACAAAGGCTGAGAAAAGTATGTATGTCTTTTGACATCTTTTTCAAAAATCATGATCTAGAAAGCATTGAATGGCATCCATTCTAAATACTGGAGATTATGCAAATACAAATTATATTGATAGACCCATATGAATAGATTTTAGCTTTATATTTAATTGCTTGAACAATAGACTTAATCTTTTGAAAGAGGTACAATGTTGTGATTTAGATCCCAGGCTGTCATGAAAGGTGCACTACCAAGGTAACTGGTCTCAATCCTCTCATCTAAAGAATGCATAAAGATACTCATGTTGGAACGTTGTGAAAATGATTAAATAAAGCATAACCTTTACGGCAAACAATGATAATAATCTCTGAAATCTGATTACTTTTATCTGTTTTGATTACTAACATTGGTAAAATGTACAATGCTAGTTTTCAGTAAATAAAAATAACAAAGATTTAATTCAAAGTATTTTAACAATTTAAATTTAATTTAACCTGGGGATTATGAGACAGCAGAGTGGAAAAGATATTCTAAATTCCAAGACTAGAATTTCCATCTATTAGCGTGAGTAATTCAAAAGTAGGAGATCTGACTTATTAAGTCGAGTAACAGTCAAGATACCACAAAACTTTTCTGTAATTAGTTAATTATTTGAAATAGGTCACTTTAACTTTTCTCCCATTTTTAATTTATGCTTTAGAGAAAACACCATGAATGGGTGAAACACCTCAGAGCACAGGAGGACACACACACGCACACATTTTATCTGAACATTTACATATACAATGATATCACTTTCCCAACTTCCATAGATCTGGCAGAAACCACTAATTGCCCCCAGGATCTATTCCTGTCTTCATTTTTTCAATTAAAAAACATTACCTTCAAGTTCTCACAGGGATCATAAGGCTTATGGTCCCCAGCCTTCCCAGGCCTCCCTTGTAGCCAGGTTTGACAAGTAACTGAGTTCTTGCCATTTATTTGAACACAAGTGGATCATGTAACTTCTGGGTCACATCTTTAGAACAAAAATGCTTGCCCTCTCTTGTCTTTTTTCCTTTCCATAGGCTGATTACGGTTTAGAGATTCTACCTCAATTGCGTAGATGAGGATAAAATCTAGGGATCTGAAAAGTCACAATATAGAAGGGGTCCTGGGACCCTGTAGAAGCTTGAGGAAAAGATGCACCTAACTCCACAGACTATACCATGGAAAAAGAAATTAACTTCTGTAGTATCTGGGTTCTTCTACTTATAATTTCCTTTTTGCAACAACTTACCTTAACCCTAACTAGCCTTTTCCTAAATTTTAGCGATAGATAACTATTGAATATTTATGACTTCAAAGACTTGACCAAATGGCTTGCACAAATAGCTTGACCAAAGACTTGTACAAATGGCTCTGGCCAGTCATGGTAACTTTGCAGTAGAATGTAGTCAATCTGTGAAAAAATAAAAGATAATTTTTTTAGAGAAAATATTGTTTTGAATAAAGTTTTCACTCTTTTCTCTGTTATTGTTGAGGGACACAGATGAAGGAAGAAAAACTGAAAGCCATACAAATAGAGTTTACTTGCTAACTTATCACAGTTATCACCAGTCCCAGTGATAACAATGTCTTTTAGGACTCTGGAACAGAAAATAATATGAGTATATCTAACAGACATGATAGCTCTTTGAGATAAAAAAATCACTGAAGTGTCTTTATATAAAGGCTTAACACCTTATTTTGCACATGTTACTAATTCTCAGATGACTCTCATTATTTTGTGTATATTTTGGCTGATGCTTTCCATAACAATATAATCCACATAATATGTTTTTCAAAAACTTCAAGCTGGGGTAAGAGCTAAAAGCCCTTGGCTGTCTGTATTAAACCTAATATATGAAATGTCATAATAAAAATAATAGTATGGTAATAATAGTAATGATATTGTGGGAATAATAAAGATGCCTTTGCTTTTCAAAAACATGGGCCTAACTGACTACATAATCTTTTAATCTTAACATCATTTTTGAGTCAGATAATGGTTTTGGGTTTGGCACCAATATTATGACTTATCTTAAGTTCTTCTATAATATACATTTGGGGGACACTTGTCATTTTTATCCCAGCCAGTGGAATCATAAGAAACTAACTGGCCCATATTTGGCTTTAGTAGAAAGAAAGTTTAAATAACTGGGCTACCTGCACAAGCTGTAAAAAGTACATATATGTAGCATTCCCGGTGGTATACTTCATTTCCCTGACACTATCATCATGAATCTTCACAAGAAACTGGGAAAAAGAGTACCGTTTTTACCTAAACCATTGGATGTGAATTAATAGTTATTTGCCAGTTCATGACTTTGTGAAAAATATTCTCAAAGAGTAACACAATTTTTCTAAGTAACAATGATGAACAAATCATGACTATATAAGTATTCTGTGCTGTATTTCTGTCCTAAAAACTATTCAAAGACAAAATTTATGCCTTATACTTTAGCTGCCAAGTGATCTTCTTACTTTGATTAAACATTTACTGTCAGCAACAACTCACAACTGATACTCCTAAATGATGCTGAAAATCTCAGGCAAGAACTGATTGAGTTATTGCTGAATTCCTGGTTACAATGGTTTTCTTTACATCTGAATTAGTACCATGGGTGAAGTTATAGTTGACCTTTAAAATGTGGTAGTGAGAGATCTGGCTCAGTGACAGAAAGACTAAGATCAGGAAACTTGGGAAAATAACAACTTAGAGAATCATGGCTGATAGAAGAACATTAATATTAAATAATGAAAAAGAATGTAAACAGATAAGAGATTTGGAGAGCCCTAGATCTTTAAAATGCCGAAAGAGGGATGGCAAAGATAAAAAATGATAAGACCTGTCAAGAAGAACAAAGTCAATGTGCGTACATTATTCACTTTAAGGAATTAGAGTCACAAGGTCAAGTATGGGTTACATTAAATATGAATAATGAGGAATAAAATAAGTAAAAAGCAAGTTAGCTTCATAAATCAATTCCAGAGCAACTTGGATGGGATGGGGTGTGGGGTAGTGGGAAGAACAATGGAGGATAACACATTGTAGCCTGTTGAAATGTCAAGATCTATTGCCAATTACTAAATGTCAATGCCTTCATGCAAAATCACAGACTTTGGGGTCATAAAATAGTGCACTCCATCCACTAATGAAGATTATCAAATTTGCACTCTGAAATATACTTAAAATAGATGAAAGGCAAAAACATTGACATATGTAGTATAAAGGAAACACATTAAAGTGCAAAGATAGAGAAAGAACATGTGATCCCTTGTTGCAGCCTATTATTACAGGATGGTCTATGAGGTGACCGAGGAAGGGACCCCATTTCTTGATTTTTGGCTATATATAAAGTTGCTGTAAAGGATAAGCAGAAATGGGGGTCTGAAATGAAGATTTGGGAAAGATTCTGTGCACTGAGGTTAAGAGCCAGAAACTCTGACTTCTTCTGCTCCCATTGAGAGCTATAGGAGCAGAAGGAACACCAGTGGGCCCTTTGAGGAGAAGAGGACACTAGAGTCTGCAACTAACCACAGATTACAGCCCAGTGTAAACAGTACACCACACACATAGCGGGTTGTACAGAATAATGATGAATAAGCATGTATGTAGTCAAGGACTTCAAAGAAAGGAGGCTGAGTGATAATGAAAATAATTCAGTGCCCTTAGAAATGACTCATGCAAGTCATAGAATACGAAGATAATAAAGAAGTGTCCACATTCATCAAAGCACTTGGCAAAGAATGGGGGATACACGATTAGGGAGAACAAATAATTGGGACAGGATAAAGGACAAGGGCTGTAGGCAGTATGGCAGGAAGAAATCCAAAGAGGCAAGATCAGCCCTATAACACAGTAGGTAAATACACTCTCACTGAATTATAGTAAGCACAAATCACTCTTCCCATCCCAGTGTTCATTGAACCCAAGGGAATACTGATTCTGTTTGACCAATATTGTTCACTACTTATTTTCAATCCTTTCTATTCATGGGCTCTTTCTCCCTCTACAGAGGGCTGACATTCAGCAGATATTCACAGGTACAGCTTGACCTGGTATATACCTGCACCATACCTGAGGGCAGTGTTTACACAATACTCACTGTTACATGTTTTCATGATCACTTCTACCTTCAGGAATATTTTGAAAATATTCTGAGCTCCTTTGAACTACACAGTTTTAGTGCCTTAATTGATAAGTATTTTTGAACAAACTGCTCTAATTCTGGTATCTTTTCCTATTTTTGTCCTGCCTGATTTTTCTTAATCACTTATTATATCATGCCTTCTATATCTCTGAGTGACAAGAGAAAGCAGAACTCTCTACTAACCTATAAGTGAATACAGAGCATGAAAGTGGTCCCAAACAATCATTGCTGAACCTATATAAACCTACATACCTTAACCATTTAGAGATAAATAGATCAGGCAAACAAATGGAGCACTCTTTGGTCCTTAAATCTCACCATGCAGGCAATTCTCTGGAGTTGGTTCTCTTTATCTTGTTTTGTCTTAACCTTCCACTAGGTAAAAGATAAGAACATTTTTATTTTCTCCAGGAAAATTAATAGCTGGCCCTGAGCATGTCAAGGAAAGAGACAGCATTAAAATGGGAAACTACATATTACAAGTTCAGTACTTAACACCTCTGCTAGACCCACAAGTTGTAAGACAGCAATGATCTTGTCTGCTTTGTTTGCCCCTGTATCCCAACTATTCAACAACTATGTCAGACTATAGTGACTATTTGTTCAGTGAATGAAGAATAATGAAGCATCAAAGTTTGTGAAGCAAAACTGATAGAATTGCAAGGATAAATAGATTAACCCACTATTATTGGTGGCAAATTTAATGCCTCTTTGTTGAAAATGGACAGATCTTGCAGGCAAAAAATCAACAAAGATATAATTGAACTCAACAGCACTGCCAATCAACTGGATATAATCAACAACCATAGGCTGTTTCATACAATAAGAGCAGATGACACATTCTTCTCAAAATAACTAGAATATTCACTAACATAGATCACCTTTTGGGTCAAATAATGACAGCATTTAAGAGGAGAAATTGTATCACAACTTCCCTTAGCCCACAATGGAATTAAACTAGGAATTAATAACAGAAAGTAAATGAATAAAATCAATAATCAACCTCAGTCAATATAAGATAATTCTAGAGTGGAAATATCTTTTTGTTACGAGGCAGGAAATTGGATCAGTTTACTAGAAATATATTTGGTTATTACCCTGTTTTGAATATGCAGCAAATCTGGTTTTGGTCCATTCTAACTCACTTCTTAATTACCAAATATAGGATAAATGGCAATTTCTCATCTGTTTGATATGTCCTGGGCATTGTGAATGAAAGATGAAAGTCCCTCCCCATGGAAGTTGGTGTTAGTATCTACTTTAATGATATATTTTTTTTCCTAGACCTCCACCGATGGCCAAGCTGGTGCTATGAGAACACTTAACTATATAAATGATCCCTCTGGTCACCTTTCCCTGACATAAAGATTTATTCTTTTGTCATTTATCCTTCTGCCTAAATGAGCAGTCTCAATCCCTTCAGGTAAGATAAATGGAGTTACTAAGACCAAGATTTTAAACCACAGAAGTTTAAGCATTTCCAGAAGTACTTTTGGAAGTAGTTTATTCAATTTAATCAAAATTGTAAAGATTGTCTAAAATATTTTTTAGTCAAAATTATAGTCTGGCATACTGAACTGTTAAATCAACAGCTTCTATGGCAGAAGAGTAGGAAGCGGGGTAAGTGGAATGAATCCAAATATTAGAGGCCTCCAATGCCTGACATTTCCTTCGCAACACAAAGAAGCCTTGAGTTAGTAGCTGGGCCTGGTTGTACTCTTTCAAAACTTATATTGATTTTTGCTTCTTTGGTCTCTTCCTTCATATGTTCCACATTTGACTCCCCTGCCAGCTTCTTTATTTCTCTGAATTTACCCTTTCATCCTCAATCATTAGTTTTGAGCTTTTCTTTTCTCACTTGTGACTGACCTTAAATACTTTAACTTTTCTTGGGCCCCAGTTATGAATTTAGTCATCTAATATACATTCACCTATCCACAGTAGATGTCCTTTTATTATTTTTAATTTTTTTTGTAGATATCCTTTAGTCTGTATAAAAATTCTGTTCAATATCAAGTAGAGTGGAGCTCTCTAAACCTGATAAGAAATTAACATACAGATCCCTGTAAATGCTATGTGTCTCATATCAATAGTAGTTGATAGACCTTTGAGTGGCAGAAGATGGGGAAACAGGTAACATCAGTCAGTCACATCTCTAGAGAAATTTTGGCAGAATGTTGTGGGTTGAAGGTAGTTAAGCTTGATTCCAATTTTTATTTTTCTCTGGAGCATTTGACTCAACTTAGTTTGCCTACTTATTTCTGTTCAAAAATTACACTGTGTAGTGACAGATAACTATGGCTTTCCATTTGAATATCAGTTTCTTCTTGAAACCACAAAATCTGGAGTTTTTGACATATTTGCTATAATACATTTATTTCAATATTGGTCTCTAAAATTGCTAATATATACTTGGATTTATGATTTCTAAAGTGGGTTTAAATTTTGCTTAGTCTTTTACCACTTGTTGCTATCAATCATGACTCAAAGTCAAGATTGTAAGAAAGATATAATAATTATATACACTTAAACTTCAGAATAAGCTTAACTAGACTCATCTACAGAAATTAACAATCTAAGGCTCTAACACTTCGCTTAAATCAACTCATATAACCACTCAAAAAATATATATAAAAGAGGAGGGGTCAAAGGATAAAAAGAGGAAAAGAACATGTTTTAGTTAGTTTTCTTGTTGCTGAGACAAAATACTCGACACCCAAAGTTAAAGGAGGAAAGATTTATTTATCTCAGTTTGTAGAGATTTCAGTCCCTAATTGGCTAACTCCGAGGCAGGGTGACTTGGCAGAGGGCCATCATAGAGAACAGTTCATGGCAGACAGACTGTACAAAACACCAAGTGAAAGAGCTTTTCGTTCTGCCCCTTATATTATATGTAGTCTACCTGTCCTAGGGCAGTATAGCACTCACATCCTTAACCCCAGCATTGAACAATGAATCAATCACAAACTCAAAATTCAGCCACCTCTGAAAAGCCCACCCTCTAGGATTGCATGAGGCTTTGGGAGATCATCTAGACACAAACAATAGCATTCTGCTCCTGGTTTCCCAAAGACTCACACACATCCCTTTATGCAAAAGGCATTTAGTCCATTTCCAATGGTTGTTAAAGTCCTAAAAATTTCAAAATTGCTGAAAAGTCCAAATCCAAGGTCCCTTGTGAGATTTAAGGCAAACTCTTAGTTGTATGTATTGGTTTGATCTTGTGTCCCCCCAAGACCTCGTGTAATTTGGATGGGGCTGAGTCTGGCATTTGTGATTAGTTTGTTGTCTAGTGTTGGGATTGGCAATGTGATTGTTGCACCCACCCAGGGGTGGAACAGACATACAGTGTAAGGAAGGCGTGTCTTCCTCTGCTCTCACTTGCCGGGTTCACATGCCTCGCTGTTTGGCAGCCGCCATGAATGGCAGCCCTGCCATGCCACACTGCCTTGGAGCCAACTGAGTATGGACTGAAACTCCCGAGAACTGTGAGAAATAAACCTTTGCTTCCCTAATTTTGGGCATCTGGTATTTTGTCTCAGCAATGAGTGAAAAGTAACTAAGACACTGTGCAATGAAAAGAAAGTTAAACGCTTGCAACATTCAATGGCACAGAATAGGCATTTCCATTCTAGAAGTTACAAACAGAGGGATACAAAGGAATAAGAGCAAAGTGAGTCCAAAATTTAACGGTGTAATATTAAGTCCTACAGTTCTATGTATAACATCTAAAGCAATCTGTGAACTCCAAAGGACTTTGGTGACTGTGCCCCTGTGGCACTTCTGGTGGTTGTAGGTCCCATGATTTGGGTTTACACTGCTCCCTTCTTGCTGTTTTCCTCAGATCATCCACATTCCTGGCTTCTCCAAAATTCTGGGGTCTCCACTACACCTTTGGCTTCTTACTCATAGTTTCACAAACTGCCCTCCCAAGGGCACATTGCCTGGCCTGCCAGGCATTCTTTAGAAATCTGAGTGAAAGCCTTCCTGATCCACAACTCTTGCATTCCGTATGTGACTAAAACTAGCACCATGTGGATGATGCCAAGATCTGCTACCAGCTGGAGCAACCACCATGCTTCCCTTTTTCTTGGTGGTAGGGATAGGGGACCTGCATTGCTGAGCTCTCTGAATCCAATTCCAAGAAACAAATTCTCTAAGCTACCACCATTCTGCAACATGGTCTTCTGAGATGTTTTTCTCAAAGCAAAGTCTTTCCCTTTTGTTATTTTGATACTGCAAAGAGTTGAGTCCTGTGGCTCCTTGTGATGCATTCAGCCCATCTGTTCTATTCTCCTATTCCTTCTCAGCAATCAAAATCTCCTCTGTTCTATCTTTGCAGTTCACAGCTTTACAGGAGCTCTCTTTCTGGCCAAACTCCCAATGTTTTACATCATTCTGCTGGGCTCTTTACTGTTGATTCTCAACACAAATCTGGCTAAATTTCCCCCAAAGTAGCTCTGCCATCACTTCAACTTTCAATAGCCTTGAAATTTCTTCTGCCAGATTAATTAGTCTGCCATCCCTAAGCTCAGCCTCAAGCAAAGTCTCTGGACATCAGCAAATGCAAACAAACTTTCTTCCAAGCCATAACACACATTATCTGGAGACCAACAGCCAAAGAACTCCTTCTTCACAGCAGAAATCCTGCCTTTGCTGGCAGGATTTCTATCACTTTCTGGTCTTCTGAGCTCTGACTAGAATCTCCCATACAATACAGCATAAGGCATTCTAGTTCTACTTTTTCAGTCAGCATCTCCAAAACTTTCCAAATTCTTCCCATAAGCCATTCCCAAAGGCTCCTGAACCATGTGGCCAGGTATTATCACAGCAATACCCCCCACTTTTCTGGTAACAAATTCTGTCTTACTTACTTTTCTCATTGCTGAGATAAAATACCTGACACCCCAAGTTAAAGGAGGAAAGATTTATTTAGCTCACAGTTCGTAGAGGTTTCAGTGTATAATCACCTGGTTCCAAGGCAGAGTGACTTAGCAGATGGTGGCCATCACAGAGACTAGCTCATGGCAGGCAGACTATAGTAAAGCAACAAGGGAGAGAGGGAGAGAGGGCAAACTACTTTCTGTTCCCTATGTTGTAGCAGGATACCTACCCTAGGACAGGTATAGCACTCACACCCTTAATCCAAGTATTGGATTATGAATCAGTCACTAACTCAAGATTCAGTCACCCATGACTGAAAAGCCTGCCCCCATGACTGCATGAGGCTTTGGAGGGGACATCTATACACAAATCATAAAAGAACATTTTTTTTTATCATTGTACCACATAGAAACAATTATTAATATTTTGGAACATAAACTTCTACTCATTTTCTAGACACAGTTTTTAAAATATAGAATTTTATTGTAAGTATTGCTTGATAACCTGCTTTTTCATTTACTAATAGCTTTCTATATCACAGAAGCAGCCAGTAACATTTTTTTGCAAAAGGCAGATAGTAAATATTTTCAGCTTTGTAGGCCATATGGTTTCTATCACAACTATTCATTATAGCACAAACAGCAGTCATGGGAAATACATAAAAGATTGAATACAGCTATATTCCAATAAAACTTTATTTACAAAAACATTTAGCTAGAGAAGCTTGTGTGCATTTTCTAGGCTGCACTCTCATACATTGTCAAATTCTAGCATAGAGGAGTCTTCTAAAGCATCATTTAAATAACCTCACTGCCTCGAAACCAGTTAGATTCTAGAAGGGTGCAATTTCAATAGTGTTTCACCTTTATTCTTGACTCCTTTCTCTACTTTGCCTCCTGTAGTTGTTTACTAACCCATTCCTGGGCTAATTATCTGTTCATTTGCAAATACATTCTTTTGTCTTATCTGCTTTCTTCACTTTTCCTGAGTATTGCCTAATGCCAAGGAATGTTAAAAGAAGAAAGAATTAGAAAGTATATACTATTCAACTTTAACTGTGCACTCTCCAATACTCTGTTTCTGATTTGTCAAATTTTGCTTCTTACCTTTATATGTTTTTCAAAGCCTCACCTCCTCACTAAGTCAGATGATCACTTTCCTGACTTTCTTTACAGATGACTTCATCTCATATTTTCAGAGTCCTGAGATTGTGGCATGCATGGTCCCTTAGCATCTCTCTACACTAAAGAACTGTATATTAATAGAGTGTTTTTGTGTATATCACTCAACCACTCAAATCCTATATAAGACTGACCTTTTCATCTCTGGTAATTATTCTATCCCCTTGGACCTATTTTCCAATCTTTCATCACTTAACATTCTGATACATATTTACTATCCCTCATTATCCTAATTTCATTGTCTAAAAAAGCACATCCTCAACCTAAATACCAAACACAAATAAAACCGTTGGAAAAAAGTAAGAAAAAGTGTCCATCATTCCTATTGCAAGTGGTTAGATCTCCAGGGTCCTTTGCACCATTCGTTTTCCTAATAAACTTCCTTTGGAGCACAGAATGGAGCCATGACTGTATTGTCAAAAACAACATTTTGGTGCTCACTGGCTAAGAGGTGGGCTAAGAGGTGGGTTGCAATTTTTTGCTAAAAACAAAATGGCAGAGCAGTCAAAAGTTTAATAAAGAGGACTAGAGAAAGTCAGTTAAGAAGAGCCCTCCTGAACTCACTGTCAAGGATAAAACTAGAGAAGCTTGTGTGCATTTTCTAGGCTGCACTCTCATGGAATCAGTTAGACCAAGATGTAGTACACCAAGGCTCACACAGACATGTCCACACAGGTAGCCTCACAGGTGCAAGGAATTGAAACATATTCATCAAATACTTATTGAACAATAGGTTACTCTAACTGAGGGAACAACTTTGATGCCAGGATTAAAAATAAATTCACAGTAATCTCAGGCAATCTGGAGGCTACTTGCATGTCCATGACTACACATTCTTAGAAGTTAGAAGGAAGAGAAAATCCAAGCTACTAATCTTGTGCTAAAAGAGAACAAATATGTAAAGTTTCTGAACAGTATTAGTAGCGTCCAAACCACACCCATGTAGTGGTAAATGGTGAAAATCTAATTACTGGAGACATTTAAGAACAACCTTTTACCAGTAAGTGGCTTATGCCAATTTGGGGCAAACTCTGAGTAACCAAGATAAAAAATAAAAATAAAGAACAAGCAAAATAAAACCCCAAAGAAATAACACACTTCCCAGAATTAGTTCAGATAATTCACTAAGCAAATAATGAAATGATGAAAGAATTTAGTGAAAAGATAAAGCAAAGACTACATAATTCAATTAAATACAGGGGTTGAAAAAGTTAAACTACAGTTATTTTTTAAAGATTCATCTACTTAACTATTTGCTGTTACTAAAGTCAAAGATACAAATGGAGTTGGGCATGAAGGCACATACATATAATGCCAGTACTTGGGAGGCTGAAGCAGGCGGATCATTGTTAGTTCAAGGCCAACCTAAACTACCTGGTGAGACCTGGTCTCAAAAAACCAAAAACAACAGCAACAACAAAACAAACAAACAAGATACAAACGGGCTTACAGTAAAATAAAATCAATACTCTGCAATGATAAAAAAATGTCAGAGAGGCTATATTTATTTAAAAACATAGTTTTTAAAAGCAGAAACAAGGTTGCTAGACACAAAGAGGAATATTTTAAAATGATAAAAAGTCAATTCGATAGAAAATGCCAAAGTTACAAACACATGTAGATAGCCAAAAAAAAAAAAAAAAACAAAACCAAAATACATGAGACAAAAAATGACAGAGTTTAAGAATAAGGGTTGGAGAGTTCTATAATTTATTTTCAATATACAGTAACAACTAGACAGAATATCAACAAAGAAATAGAGAAATTGGACATTATAAACCAATAATACCTAACAGACTTTTATGAAGCATTCCTTCTAAAAGTGGCAGGGTACTCATTTTTCTCAACTTTGTATAAAACAATTTCCTAACAGCTATATCTTAGACTGTTAAAAATTAATAAATTTAAGAATATTGCCTCTGTACAAAGTATGTTCCCCAGCAACAATTAAATAAATTAGAATCAGTAGTAAATGAATTCACAAATACGTGCAAATTAAACGTGTCCCTAAAAACCAACAGGTAAAAAAAGACATTAAAAAGAAAATTATAAAATATTTTAATACAGTTTAAAACAGAAAAACACTGTAAGCATGGTTTATATACCTGTAATCAGAGCACTGTAAGAGGTTAAGGTAGGAGGATCAAAAGATTGAGGTCAGCCTGAGCAACTTAACAAGACTTTGCTTCAAAAATTATATAGATATATAGATAGACAGATAGATAGATAGATAGATAGATAGATAGATAGATAGATGGGAATGTAGCTCACTGAGAAGGCCCTGAGTTCAACCACTAGCACAGTACCACGAAAATAAAACAAACCAATCACAGTAAACCAAAATAGGATACAGCTAAAGTCATCTTGAGATAACATTACGAGTAAATGCCTACATTTTAAAAAATCTCAAATGACTAACTTCCCACTTTATTAAACAAAGTGTGGCAAAAATATTTCAAAGCAAGAAAAAGAAAGAAAATGATAATGCATATAAGAGTAAGATATAAAATATAGAATGAAAAAACAAAAGAGGAAAATCCAGAAATCAAAGATTGATTCTTTAAAAGATCAACAAAATTGACACATCTTTAGCTAGGCTGACCAAAAGAAACAGAGAAAAGATTTAATCATTGTATCAGTTAGGGTTTACTAGAGGAAACAGAAATTACAAAGATATACAAAGGTATAGAAATTACAGGATAGGCTTACGATGGTCAGCCACAGAGTCGGATGAAGAAGTGTGCGGAAGTTGTTTGCACGCTGGAGGCCGAAGGACTCTATCCTAGGTCAGGGGTTCACACCAGTGTTCTGTGCAAGTCTGCACCAGCAGGCTGATGGGTCTGCGATGGAGAGCCGAAAGGTCTTCGCTGGAGGTCTGAAGAGTCTACGCCGGAAAGCAGAACAGTCTATGCTGGAGCCGAAGAGTCTATGCTGAGAAGCAGAACAGTCTACGCTGGAGCCGAACAGTCTACGCTGGAAGCCAGGAGACGATGTCCAAACCAAAGGCAAAGACTGGAGCTCCTCCAAGGAATGGAATGAATGGAATGGAATTGTCCTTCCTCCTTCTCTTTATACCATCTTGGTGATGACCGACTGTAGGGCAGGTCTTCTACACCCTAGAGTGTAGAATTCCTAAGCTCTTTTAGTTAGGCCTCTAAATGTTTCAAGCTGACATAATCAATCAACCACTACAATCATTAAAATTAAGAATCAAAGAAAGAACATTACTATTAACCTTACTCAAATAAAAGGGATTACTATGATAATATGGTGAATAAATATGTGCCAAAAACTAGATAACCTAAACTAAATATATAACTTTTTAGAAAAGAACAAATTGATGAAATAAATTCAAATAGAAATAGAAACTTGAATAGAGGGAAAGATTTGAAAAGTCATTTATACATCTCACAAACTGAGACCCAGGCCCGATGACTTCTGTAGTTAATTCTAACAAATAGTAAAGGAACCATTAATACAATCTGTTACTAACCACCCATTCCCCCCAGCCAAAAAAAGAAAAAAAAAAAAAAAAAGGGAGGGAAGGAAACATTTCCCCATACAGCTAGTGTTACTCTCACTCCAAAACCAAAGATAAAGCAAGAAAATAAAACAACATATCAATGTCCCCTTTAAATATTGAGGTCATGATCTTCAACAAGGTACCCACAACATGCCATGTAAATATGAAATTGGTTTAACATATTAAAATCAGTTCATGTAATACACTATTATAAAACAAATGAGAAAAACTGTAGGATCATCTCAATATCTCAACAAAAACAAAAGGCATGTGATAAAACTCAACACCCTTTAATGATAAAAAAGTTGGACAAAATAGAAAAGTAAAGGAACACCAACTAAACAACAATTAAAGAGGATTTAAGAGATACCCACATTTACATCATAACTAATAATGGAGGACTGAATATATCTCATAAGATAAAGGACAAAACAAGGGTGGCTGCTGTCACTACTTCTATTTATCTTTTTACTAGGGGTTGTAGCCAGAAAACGTAGAGATGAAAACAACATATAATGCAAGTAAAAGAATTATTTAGGTTGGAAAGGAAGAAGTAAAATTATCTTTGTCCTTAGATGACATGAACTTCTATGAAATTTTAAGAAATTTGCCAAGAAATTGATAAAAAATTTAGCAAGGTTGCAGAATGCAAGGTCAATATACAAAAGCAAACTATACATTACTGGTGATTAATGCAAATATAATCTTACAAAACAATTCTACTTACAATTACTTTAAAAAAATCATTAGGAAATTTTTTTTTAAAGTTCAGAACTTTTACACTAAAAACTATAAAACACTGTTGAAAGAAACCCAAACCAATGGAGAGATCTCATTTTCATGAACAGAAGATTCAATAATGTTAAGGTGAAAGTACTTTGCTAATTGATCTGTAGGTGCATGCTACTTTTACCAAAACCTAGGTGAATTTATTTTGCATAAATTGACAAGATGTTTTTAAAATCCACAGGAAATTCAAGTAACTTAGATTAGTACAAACAATCTTGAAATGGAAGACCAAATCAATAACTAATTTCTGTACTTGATACAAAAAGCACAGTAATAAAAGAAAGGATAGAAGTGGTAGAAGACTAATCAATGGACAAGAATTGAAATTCCAAAACAAACTCAATATTCAGTCAACTGGTTTTCTAAAAAGATGTCAAAACAATTCAATGAGGGTTGTAATTGTCTTAACAAATGATACTGGGATATTTGGTGTTTGGATATCTACATGCAAAGAAGTGAAATTAGGTTTTTCCCTGCACCAGACAAAAAAAAGTAACTTAAAATAAATTATATAGAACAATGTAAGGGCTAAAGCTATAATTCTTAGAAGTAAATATGGCAGTAAACCTGTGTGTCCTTGAATTTGGTAATAGTTTTTTTCAAGTATAACATCAAAAGAATAAGGAACAATAAGGCTTGTTATTTAAAAATAAACAAAGTGGATTTGATTAAAATTAAAAGCTTTTGACCAAGCATGGTGGCATACCTATAATCCCAGGATTCAGGAGGCAGAGTGAAGAGGATCATTGTAAATTCGAAGCCAATCTGGGCTACAAAGTGAGTTCAAGGCCAGCCTGAACTACGTAGCAAAACCTGTCCCAAAAAGACAAAAACAAACAAACAAACAAAAAAAGAATTCAAATTTTTGTGCTTCTAATGATATTCTGAGAATATAAAGATAGTATTTTAAAATCATATTTCTGGTAAAAATTTAAAGAATTCTTCCAACTCAGTAATAAAGACACATGAAAAGTATAAAAGTGGAAAGAGCCTGAATACATGTTTCTCTCTAGAAAATAAATACATGGCTAATAAAGTGCATGAATAAATGTTCAATCTCATTAACCATGAGGAAATGTAATTCAAACTCACAATGAGATATCACTTTGTACTCACAAAGATGGACACAATCAAAATGAGAAGTAATAATAAGTATTGACAAGAAGGTAGAGAAATTTTTACCTTCATATACTGATGGTGGTGATGTAAAATGATAAAGGCACCTTAGAGAATCATTCAGCAGTTTTTCAAATATTAAACATAATATTATTATGACTCAACAATTCCATTTCTGTCCATATAACTGAAAGATGAAAACATTTGTCATGGAAGAATTCATATTCATATAAGTGTTATACATTATAGCCAAAATGTGGAAACAATCCAAATGCCTATCAAATTATGGATGGATGAATTGTAGTATATCTGTTAAATGGAATTTTATTATGCAATAAAAGAAAAGAAGTACTTATACTTAATTCAAAATAGATGAACTTGGAGAACAGTATTTTAAGTCATAGAAGCCAGTTGCAGGTGATTATATACAGTAATATGGGATTCTTCTATGTTTTATGTTCAGGATCAGTTGAGAGTATATGTAATTAATGGTTGTCTACATCTGGATGAAGTGAGAAATGCTAATACATATAGGGTTTCTTTTTGATGGAACAAAACTGTTATAAAAATTAGATTGTGTTAGTGGATAGTCAACTCTGTGAATGTACCAAAAACATTAAATTATACACTTTATTTGGATGAACTATATCTCAGTAAACTTTTTGAGAAAGATTTCAACTTGTATAAAATTCTCTGTTAACTGACTCAGATTTTCCTTCCACTGCTGTTCGTTTTAGTATCATCTGGAGTTCTTTGTACAGTTTTTGCCTCCATCAGGGAGCTGAGATTGGGTTAGAGTATATGAGATGGCTATGCACACATGACTGGTTTTGATTGTGGGCCAAAATGTCTGTGCTCCTCCACTTGGCATCTTGCCCTCCAAGTAATAACTGAATTCTCAGTGAGTGAATATGGAAGCCTCCAGGAGTCTTAAGGGCTATCCCTTGAACAAGCATATCATTGATCCTACTGGTTTCCATTGCTCAAAACAAGTTCAGCTTTGATGTAACACGATGTGAAATACACTCTACACCTTGGTGGGAGTAATGGGATAAGTTTACAGAGATGCAAAGATCTATTGGTAGTCACCTCTGAAACAATCTTGCACAGCACTGTTTACTATTCAGCAGCAAAGGTGTAGTCTATCAGAGAAGGACAAATGAGAGGATAGACATCTCAATGAATGTCAGTGTTGTTAGGTGATAGTATTACTTCTAGAAATTCTTGTTCTGGTTATTTTATCTGCTACTTTTGAGCTCAGACCTCAGTTATACATGACTAGTTCTACTGTTCCACAGTTGTCATACAACATGGAAAATTCTGTAAGATGGTCTAAGATCTTTTCTAGGGTCTTGCTGTAAGACTCTGGAAAGGAGTCTCTGCTCTAGGATCTCAAAAACTTATGAGCTAATATGCTGTCTCCAATTGACTAGGGGATGGAAGACTCTCAGAAAAGGGTGGAGTCTTCTAGACATCCATGGTTTTATCAATTTTCCTTTAACTATCTGTGGTTGATTCTCCAGTACACCTTGCCAGATCCTCCCTCATTACAGGGCATGAATCATTTTCCCAGATGTTAAAAATGTTAACGGCTGAAGGCTCACAGCTACATTCCTCTCCAGGGGGATTGTCTCATCTGGAAGTAGCTGCCTCTTGGCTGGTGAAACAAAGAGAATGGCAGAGAGGAATGTATACGTCATGTTCTTTAGAGAAAAAACCAATTCTATCTATCTATCTATCTATCTATCTATCTACCTATCTATCTATCTATAATCTGGATATCTGTCTATCTGGCTATCTAGTTAGCTAGCTATCATGAGTATAGAGAGGGAGTTAATTAGGAGAATTGGCTCCTGTGATTACAGAGTCTGAGAGGTCTGGCCACAGGCCATCTGCAAGATGGAGGCCAAGAGATGCAGGTAGCATCATTTCAAGTCTGAAAATCTCAGAACCAGGAGAGCTGATGGAGTAATTCTCAGTCTGAAGGGAGAAGTCTGAGAAACTAGAAGGGAGGAGATAGCACTGGTGTAAGACCTGTAGTCCTGAGGCTGAGGAGTGTGAGGTTGTGTTCAGGGGCAGAAGGAGAGTGTGTCGCCACTTCAGGAGAGAAAAGAGAAATCACTTTCTCTGCTCTTTTGTTTGTTCTGGGCCCCTAGCTGATTGGACGGTGTCTGGTAACATTGAGGGCTAATCTCCACTTTATCCACTGATTCATATGTCATTCTTCCACGGAACACCCTCACAGACACACTCAGATACAATGATTTATTAGCTCTATAGCTGTTTTTTCATTCAGCCAAGTTATCACCTAAAATTGACATTACTGTGTCAGAATGAAAGTCTATGTCAACAGTTGGCACAGTGCACAGCAGAAGAGGCATTATCTTTTAGAGCAGTGGTCCCCAACATTTTTGGCACCAGGGACTGATTTTGTGAAAGACAATATTTTTAAGTCAAGGGTGAAGGTTTGGGGGATATTTTCAGGATGATTCAAAGACACACAACATAGATCCCTCTGGTGCAGAATTCAGTCTACAATTTGAGCTCATGTGAGGATCTAAGGCCGCAGTTGATCTGACAGGAGGTGAAGCTTTGACTATAATGCAAGTGATAGCAACTTTATAGATGAAGCTTTACAGATGAAGCTTCACTCACTTGCCTACTGATAACCTTCTGCTGTGTGGCCCATTTCCTAAAGGCCATGGGCCAGTACAGGCCAGGGATTGGAGACACCTTCTGCTGACCACCAAGAATAACGTTAAGCATGGAAGTGAAAGGAACACATCTGTCTTTTTAAAGGACCCTCATGGCCATGATGATGTGGAATATGAACTAGATGGTGAAGGTAGAAACAAAAGAAATAGCCAGAGATAAAATGATAATCAAACCTACTGCATTAATCATGAAGCTACTAGAAATATATGATTCAAATAACACTTCTGAATTAAAATTTGGAGAATTTAGTATTCAATTGAACATGGTGAGGAAAATGGAGAAACAGCAGATAGTCTCAGACAGTGCTATTCTGGTAAATTTGTTAACAACTGGATCTCTGAAAACAATTGCTTGTGTATAAATACCATTACATAAATTAATTAAAAATTATACTGATATAAAGCATGTGCAGTACATAATTTATAAATAATAGTATGCAATATTTTAAATGTAAATTCCACAATCATTTGATTCTCGGAATGATCTCATTGATTTTTGTTGAACTGTTATGCCTGTGGCCAATCTGTTATTACAAGTCACCTTCAGTTAACAAATGCAATTTTACTGTATTCTGCTCTTTATTTAATGTGATGCTTAACTTGACTGGCTTAGGAGCAACCCAGGTGACTGATGGAGCACAGTTTTGGGTATATTTGTGTGGTTCATTAAGGCATGACCTCTCTTGCCCCTTCCTTTTAGCATTACTCCTCTAATCTGCTTCCTGATCACCATGAACTAAAAATCTTTTTTCTGATTTGCCTTTTTGCCATGACATTTCTGCCTTAGAGCTAGATTACTATGGACTGAATTCCCTGAAACCATGAGCCAATTTAACCCTCTACTCCTTTAGGTTGTGGGTGTCCCATGGGAAAACTGATACATTTCATAAAATTACTTTTACTAAATCTGACAAATGGCCTACCAATAAACTATTTCTCATCTTTTATATATAAATAATATTCATTAACTTGAAAACTATTTTAGCTTAGCTACTGCCCAAGACATGACATGCTTTTAAATATAACTTGCATCATTAACATTTTCTCTATCACTTTCTTAAGCCTAGAAAACAAACAAAACAAACACCAAGCCCTGTTTGATAGCATTTCCTAGATTCCATGGTGAAAACGCCCTCACAATATCTACCTTTGTGCTAACAATGGATTAAGAAGAAATACACAGCAACATCCCATTATACTGTTTCCAATATACAGGTACAAAATAAACTCAAGAATAGGAAAAAAGTAAAATCATTAGAAAATGGTAATTTTAAGTATTTAACCCTTAGTTATTGCAATTTATTGCCTTGCAATTTTATATAATTTAGATTTTGATAACAGTTAGGTTTAACTACTGACTTGCAAAAATCTAGATAGTTTTAAATTGACTGTATGAGCTCCTATGAGCTGGCACCAGTATACCACTGTTCTGGCTTGGGCAATGGCTGAAAATGGAGGACTACAGGATGTTCAATTTAGGTTCAATTTAAATATGACAACAGGAAAACATAGTATTCTATTTTAACATCTGTGGCAGTATTAGATTCAACTCATATACAATAACAGCACCAAAAAAGACTACTAGCTTAAATAAAGTATTTTCTCTTTTAGATTTAAAAAAAATCTTGAGAGAGGCCGTCTGGGCTGGTACGATGGTTATAAGAGCCTAGGTTCTTTTTATCTTTGTTTTTGCCACTTCATGACCCAAGATGTCTGCTACACTCCAGTTATCATATCTAGTAGCCAGCACAAAGGAGGAAATAGGTGAAGAAAAGCCAATTTCCTCTACTTAAGTCACTTAGCAGATATATTCCGTTTTAAATATTATTGCCCTGGGTTTGGAACATAGTTCAGTGGTAGAGCACGTGGCTAGCATGTGTGAAGTCCTTGGGTAGATCTTTAACACAGCAAAAATAAATGAATTAAAATAAATATCATTTGCTAAAGCATAATTACATGATACTTCTAGGTTTCTGGAAGACCTGATAATATAGTCTTTTAGCTTGGCAGTAGTGATTGGTTATGGATCAAGTTTCATATTACCAAGAGTAAAGAGATGAAAGAATATTGAAAAGCTATTTTCAGTCTTTACCTCAAAGTCTTAGTTCCAAGTCTCCACTTTTTTTTTAATCTTGGCTTTCCCTTGGCAATGAAGAAAACACGATTTACCTTTAAATACACAAATCCATTCTGAAAACAGCATTTTAGTAACCAGAATGTGTTCTGCGCCAGTCCAAACTCATCTGCCATCATCCTACCTGGCATGGGTTGTGTCCCAAATAGTCTAGAGACATTTTCTCCTCATTATCACCTTGTTAAGCTGCATGTCTCAACCCCCTGCCTCTGAGGCATGCTCTGGGATCTTAACGAGGTGATAATGAGGAGAAAAATGATGTGGCAGTCCTTGGTCTGGTCTAGTAGTCATAGTACAGAAGAGACAAAGTTTTAATTAAAAATATTTGATCTTTAACTTTTAGAAGACATATTTTTGAAGTTTATGAACAGAAAAAAATAAAACAACAAAGGGAAGTGTGTGCTTCTAGCTATGTATATCTGGGAATTGTCTTTTCCCCCTTATATAAAAAAAGAGACATGTATTCCTTGAAAGAAAAGGAGAATTATATGAAAAGTCTCAAAACTGAATAGGTAAAGGTAAGGAAATTAAGGGGAGAAAACAGAATGAAAGAAAAAGGAGTCCAGCTGTTACACATGTAATAGAATATCTACACTTTCCCTCCATTTTCATCTGATCGTCATACTTTATGGACTTATTCTTGTAGAAAAGTGTTCTATTTTGCCTAAATGTTTGGTCCATTAGTACCACTTCAATGTAGAGAAGCCAGATAATTCAAAGTGCAGAGTTTATATGATATTATTTGAGTAGTGCAAATACTGCATGGTGATTAAGTTCAAAGGCCTGGTGTAGTTCCTAAAAATTGAACTTTGGATTATTTTATAAGCATAAAGGACTAAAACATTTTTCATCATTAAAATTATTGAATTTTTCACAGATGGTTTTACGAGGCTCCAAATATTACATTATAGCATCTCTCTGCACTTTGCCACTGCAGAACATTTGAATCAGCTATAGTTCTATGAAAATACCAACCTCAAGGCTCTTAAACTGGAGGTTTTTGTTTGATTTGAAGCAGAGCCTGGAAAGTAGTATTTTTTAAACTTTCAACTCACAAGTGGGGTTAAAAACAATAGTCAGTCTAACCTTACATTCTCATCCTACAGACATTAAAGCAAAATTTAGAGAAATTAAATGACTTAACCAAAGATTAACCAACTAATTAATAGAATCCAAGGCTAGAATTAGTTTTCTTATTTCAAGTATTGGGGCATACCCAAACTAATTGGTACATTGAAGTACTTCTGTGTACAAAATTTCATCATTAGTTGTGTGCAATTTTTGGTTATACAGTTTGTTAAAAATTGTATTATATACATTATCATGTAAGACAATTTATGACACAAATCCATCATTCTGTGTTTCAAAGTGCCCAGTAGTCTACTTTTTCCCATAAGTTTGGAATTCCTTTTCAAGTGATTCCAATTTTCAAAGGAAGATCTGCAAAATCTCAACAATAAAAACACTGCCATTTAATGCAGTTCTTCTGACATGATTTCAAAAGTTAGGTTTTTGAAAGATTTTTTTTCACAAGAATGCAAGTGAAAAATAAAGGATATAATAACTGAAAATAGTAAAACAGACAAAAGTCAAAAGTCTCTGTAGAAGATAAACATAACCTGTATATAAAAAATTCTATGCTTAATTCATTGTATCTATAATACTTTCTTGTTTGAATCCTTATTTCATGCTTGTACTTCTAAATGGAAAGGGATTGTCTTTAATCAGGTAATGTCTTTACTGTCTGCAAAAGATTTCAAAACCAACTCACTTGAAAGTTGAAGGCAGCCACTGATCACTTCTGCCTGATAGGAAAGTACACCAGTAAATGCCTGCACATAAATGGTCTTCTCAAGATGCTGAAGCACTTTCCTAACTTTTAAGTGTTCTCAATTTATCTCAATGCAATCATTAAAACACTGTTTTAAAAGAACCTATTGGCATCATGTTAGATATTGTGACACTGACCACCCCTATACACATGAAGCAAAGTCTTGGATCACAGCCCAGAAGACTGATCAGCTCTATTTCCCAGTGGCTGTCCGTCTTCCTGACAAACTCCGACCACCCAACAGCCCATTTGGCTGTGGTGAACACAGAGAGAAGAGAAATGGCTGAAACCCACCATGCTGACACACAGTCATGCCACAGTCCATTTGTTCATTTGTGCCTACAGTCGGAAACAAATGGAGTTTAAGAAACTTTCCCAAGGTTGATTCCTCATAAATGATACATTCCCTTCTTAACCTGTCAGCTTGGTCACATCACATAATTGATTAAAGTACTCCCTGGATAATCCTGTTAATTGTTGGAAAGTCAAAATACCTTTACCTGGTGTTACTATCTAATCTGTCCCTCAGGGACTTATCAGTGCGTGAGCTCTTTTCTGTATATGCTCTCATTAAAGAGAAAAGGTTTTCAAAATTATGTCAAAAGAGCTTTAAACAACAAGATTTAGCATATCTTCTTTGAAAACTCAGACTCTATTCAAAAGGAATTCCACTGATCACTCTTCTTTACATCTTGTCCTGGACAGGATTCTTGTCTGAACTAAACTATCAATAGGAAACTTTCAAGATTGTTAATACATGAAATGTTTTGTTGACATCTGATCTTAATTTCTTTTATTAACCTCATTTCCACTTTTCTAGAATTTTTGACTGAAACTTAGGAAAGAGGATTTCTATGACTGTTTTTATTGGCATGTGGAAGTTGGAGATTACTTCTAAAATAAAGATATTCAAAACTAGCTTTATTCATTGAGAAACAGGACCAAGGATCATTCTAAGGAGTAAATTATCAAATAAATATTTCTACTTTAATTAATAATCATGTTTTTCTTATGAAGGTACTACATTACTTTTTATTCTCTGAGTTTTCATCAACCAATTATGAAGAAAAAGTTATAAAAACCATATCCTGGTTGGCATGCGGAAGCTCAAAAATTCTCCCAAGATAATATGTATTACTGATCAGCAAACCTCATTGGAACATTTATTTTTCTAAATATGTTATATACTTTCAGGCATAAAGTGAGCATAAAATAGGTTTTAAGTGAGCACAAAGTAGATTTTATAGTCACAAAGCCAGTAAGAATAGTTTTCTATTTAGCTTGATTCAAGAAATAAAGCTGTTTTTCAGAAACCCTATTCTTGTTAAAGATGAGCTCATTAGCCTTTCTCTTCTGATAGAAAAAGAAAATGACAAGATTTAATTAATGCAAATATCCAGACTTTTAGATAGCCAATTACCCTAATAGATGGAGGCCAGAAACCAGGATCTATGCAAGCAAATTAGAAGGTTGTATAATTTTCTCTGGAAAATTAATAACCAATACATAATTTTGTTGTTTTGTTTGAACGGATAATCCAAGCAGTAGATAATTATGAAACGCTATGTGTAATTTTGCTGTTTTAACATTAGCTGAACCATGTAAAAGTAAGTATAATAGCGCCAAAGGCATGGGACTGAAGATTTGATATTTGGTTCTAAATTGCTCTCCAAAGATATGTGTGACCCTAGGCAAATTACTGCACTTCTGTTAGCCTCAGAATATTCATCTATAAAATATAAAAGTTTCACTAAAAGACTTAAAGTCACTTGTAGTACCCTTGATTTTATGCCTAGGAGGAGAATGTAGGGATGATAGATTCCCTAAAGCAAAATTCTCAGATTTTACAACAGAACCAACCCCAGAATCATCCTCTTCTTTTCCTCTCATTATGCCTTTTCTTTCCCACATACTCTCCTGCACACCATTAGGAAATAAAGCTGAGGAGGAAAGTAAGTCTCCTGTTGCATGCCAAAAGCAGATCTGCCAGTGTGGCAAAGGGTCAGGTTAAGTGGAGCCTTTGCTGATGATATTGGATTATATTTTAATTAGATGTCAAGTTCTAAGGCCATGAAACTGCTATGATAAAGAGCAGGCTATTAACTGTCCCAATTAGAGGGCCCCAAGTATCTCTTAATTTATGTTCTGATAATCTGCGGTAATTCTCTGGATGTTGCACAGCGTAAACATTCCAATTCCTCTCCTGCTTCCCGTGGATTTGTTCTCTGGCCATCTCAGTTTCTTTCCCATTATGCTCAGCCTGGCTCATTTAGAGCAACCGCTTTACCTCACAGCCAAACCACCGGCCTCAGCTGGGGCAGAGGGAATGGCGACAGCTCATCTGCAGCAGAGCCTTTGGTGGAAGTGTGGCCAATTAGTCACACGTTTGGTGTTCTAATTAGGCGAGGCTGGGACTTTGGAAAATGTGCTGTTGATTTAGGTACTTCCTCAAACAATGCTAAATTGTGTTATGTGAAATTCAATTAGTCTTTCTCTAAACGTTTCCACATCTGTTCTTCTTTAAGCATAAAGTGATGAGGAGAGAAAGAGAAGTGAAAAGCCAGAGTCTCCACTGGTGAAATATGTTAGGCCTTAGGGACCAGCCCTTTTCCCAGCTTTTGACCCTGAACAGTGATATACAGGAAGGAACAAAGTTGGAGAGCTATCATGGTGAAGCCCTTTTAAATAAATCATTATAAAAGAAATACTGCAACTGCACGGGAATGTAATCTCGGATGATGGCCATAAACTCAGCTTTGTTTGAAAATGAATGGCATGGGGGAGGAACCATTAAGAAGCAAATGATTATAAATTTGCCTTAAAGTTAGCATTTGTGGTCATTCTGGTTATATTTTTAAGGAGTCTTTAAAAAAATCCTTTGGTTTAATATTTCATGTCCAGGTCCAGGGAAATGAGCTTTTGTTCTCTTCTATCTATTGAAATTTTCCATATAAAATTCATAACACTTGAAATTCCAGAACTCACGGAGATTAGAAAGGAAGATGATGAAAATGAAGACATTGAAGCTGTTTCCACTTGCTCCAAATGCTTCGTAGTTTCCATTTGTGCCGCTGAAGGCCACCACATGATGGCACATTGCTTTGATCCCTGGAGCTGTGTCCCAAGCTGCTCCAACCCTGGGTATTTTACTCCCCTGTTTACAGAAGATGTTGCGTTATTTCTTCACAGCATCTTTTTATTTCAGCATGTATTCAGCAACATATTTAATACTAGATCCATAGTGTGATTTCACGTAGTAATCATACTTGGTGTATCTACTTGACTGTGTCAAGAGGCCAAATGGCAATATCTGTTAACTGAAGTGACTTGGCTCAAAACCTCAGGCGAACAAAGGTGAAGGTGTACAAGCATTTGATCCTTGTTTCTGTTATCACCTTTTCAGTGACTAACATTTCACAACCTTATCTGTGGTTGGCAGGCCATGTTTCAGCTTTGTCAGAGTCCGGATATAGATTGTGTGGTTTTCTGATGATATATCTCCCTAAGATTTGTGGAATGCTAAAGATGAAGTTGTCAACACTACTTTATGGCACCTTGGTGCATGTCAGAAAGTGAAAATATTTTCAGAAGTGATAGCATTATTTTGACTGATGACATGTGCTTTAAAAACAAAGATGTATTTAAATAAAAAATTTCAAGAAAAGAAACAAAAATAAGAAATAAGCCATAAGTGAAGTGATTTATTTGGTGTCTGTGGCTCCCAGGAACAAGAGAAAGGAAGATGAGAAAATTAAAATGATAACATTTTTAAGTGCAGTCTAAAGTTTTGGTTTTCATTAAATAAAAGACATTCTGAATCTGATTATTTTATTTCAATCTTTATTCATTAAAAGGCATTGCTCCTCTAAAAATAAACAATAGATAAAAATAAAATGCAACATCTATGATTTTCAAAATTATAATTCTGTGTAGCAGTGACAGCAACAGACATAACTAAATAATTTACTTATTCTTAACTATAGAATATAACTGTAAGTCTTAACACTTACATCAGAGTTTGTAGGGATATTGGTCAGAAATTATAGACTATTTTCTCTTACTGTATTTTTCCCACATAAAAGATTATTAATCAATATGGCAGCACCTTTAAAGAGAAGTTTTCCTTTAATTTTTCAGTTTATCTCTATTGCCTCATTGACTTTGTAAAGATGAATTAACTATGAGAAAACATTAATTTCACATAACAGCATTGTTTCACTTTTTAAAAATTGTTATCAAAATTTTTTTTAAATCTAGATAATTTGAAATTGAACAAAAGGGCATTTAAGTTCCTGACTTTAGCCAAATAAACAAACCTCGACTTTTGCTGCTTAAAGGTTTAATTGAACCATCCATCATAGCTCAACTCCTGCTATTGTAGTATTTAAATAAAATTGTGGTGATGTGCCTGCTTTGCTGGTTGAAATGAAACTAGCCCATGCCATCCTGTTTCATACTGGCAAATGCCAGAATCCTTAATGAAAACATTTTCAGATGGGCATGGTGGCACACACTTGTAATCCCAATACTCAGGAGACTGAGACAGGAAGATCGTTGCAAGTTCAAGACCAGTGTGGGCTACAAAGTGAGCTCAAGGCCAGCCTGAACTCCATAGAGAAACCCTGTTCACATACACACACACACAAACACACACACACACACACACGCAAAAGACAAAAAACAAACAAACAAACACAAAACATTTTCATCCATACATACACCTAGAATGTGACTCACCCAGTTTTGTGATCAGGTGTGCAATACTTAATATATGCTAAACAACTTGCAGTTATTATGAGCACAGATTCAGAGTCATTCTTCTCCCTAATATGCCAATCTCTGGGTTAAAAGTCATCTTAATGTTGTATACTAAGCTTCATCAACCAGAAACCAAATATCTCAAATAGTTCTAAGTTAAGTGGAAACAAAACTTAAATTCCGTATATCGTGTCTTATCTCTGGGGAGAAAAAGGGAAGCAGAGCTGTGATGCTGCCACTTCCAGACTGTCCTTTGCCATAGAGAATTGTGCTTACTCAGCTGAGAGGCATGCCTGCTCATTTCTCAGGGTGGCATTCAGTCAGCTTTCAATGCATGTCACAGGTGTCTATCCAGTTTGTGCCATAATCTGATGGCCACAACCTCTACAACTCCAGAGGCTAGGGCCTGTGCTAAGATGTTAACATCATGGCCAAAGGGAAGGACAGAGGAAGCTGCTCACTTCATTGCAGCTAGGAAGCAGAGAGAAAGAGAGCCTCTGTAGGCTGGGAGGTTTCTTCCTTCTTCCACATTTGTTCCATTTAGGTCCCCTGCCTGTTGAATTGTGCTACCCCACATTTAGGTACCCACCCTCAGTTTGCTCTCACATAGGCTAATCATCAGTGGAAGCACCTTTACAGATACAGTAAGCGTGTTCTACTAGTTTCTGAGTCATCTCTCAATCCAATAAATTTCACAATGAAAATGAACCATCGCAAGGCCTCAAGCTGAACTTCTGATTTCCCACTTCCTACTTCTAAAATTTGCTCCTGAAATCATTTAATGGAAATTGAATTCTTTTAGTGCTCAGATAATAATCTAGGAGTCTCGTCTATTTTTTCTTTTTCACTTTTATCTTGCATCTAACTCATTAGCAATTCTACACACTTCTCTTCCAAATTATTTTCAGAATATGACTACTTCTCATCATTCTTACCACCATGATCCTGAGCCAACCCACTGTTACCTTTCATTTATATTATTATAATAACCTAATATTGACCCTTTTTACCCTTGGTCTTTTATAGGCTACCCTAAACTGAACCACAGTGTTGTTCTTACAAGGAAAATCAGGTCATGTTCCGTCTTCACTTAGACTTTCTTATGGCTTCCCATGTGTCTCATCAGAAATGCCTAGGTTCTCACTGCTCTTGGTTTCTTCACTTTCTTCTTGTTCACTCTACCTCAGCTGTTTACACTGGTCTCCTTGCTCTCTTTCAATACACCAAGTACCTTCCCTTTGAAAGAACTTGACATGTGCTCTTCCCTTAGTTTAGGAAGTTTCTGCCCTACCTACTCACTTGGCCTGAAACCTCACTTCATTCTGGTGTCTTCTCAAGTGTCACCTCATCAGGGATTTCCCTGACCTCCTGTGTAAAATACCCCTCACACCTTTATGTCTGTCAGTACTTCATTTTCTGTAAGAACCCTTCCACTACCTGTCCAATTAAGTATTTATTTACAGCTTTTCTCTCTTCTCTAGAGTAAAAACTCCTTTAGATCATGAATTTCATCAATATTGTTTAAAACTGCAATTCCTAGGACCTGGAATAATTCCCAAACCATAACAAGTGTTTAATAAATGCCTTTTAAATAAACAAATCAATCATGAAAATGAATACATAGGTTCTTACACAGACAAGAGAATTAACATTGGAAGTACTGGGGGCATGAAGTTGGGAAACCAAAACAGACTTAGATGGAGAGAAACTTTACTATCAGAGGCATGAGTATGAATTCTGTTCTGTAAATGTGTAACCACTAAAACGTTTTGAGCAATATTTGCATAATGAATACAGAATTTAGGCATGAGCAATCACATGGTATTATACAGGGAATACTTTCAAAATGATTAGAGACTTTCTCAGTAATCCAGGATTTATCTTCCATGGACAAAGCATAATGTAACTTTTAGATGAAACTAACTAAAAGCTGAAGTGTATGTGTCATTTCAAAGAACTATACTTAAAACAGAAGGATAGTATGGGAATCATTGAAATCATGCTGAGACCCTGTCTATAGTTCCTCTGTAGCCACCTACTTACAGATGTTCAAAATGAGACATGAAAAATCTTGTTTATAAATCCAAAAAGATTATCACAATCCTGTTTGAAACAGCTACATTTCTAAAAACAAGACTCTCTTTCATAGCTTCTTTCTGAACAGTCCATTTTATGTCCATTGAATGATATTTCTCATCTGTGTCAGGTGGGGCCATCAGAAGTTTCTGGAATAAAAGATGTGAGCTTCAGAAAAGAGGAGTGGAAAATGGAGAACAGTGAAGAGAACTTACCCTGGGCAGGTTTCACCAGGATGATGGCTCTACTGGAAAGGCATGTGAGACATGTGAGATTCACCGGTCACAGACCTGGAGCAGCATTGAGAGGGTAGGAAAATGCACCACAGGGACTTCCTGTGCCTTTTCTCCAATGTTTCTATGCCTTACTGAAGTGACTAATTTTTTTTAGGAGGTGCTCTCTTGGACTGACCCACCAAACCAGAGATTTACCCATATCAACTCCAGAGATTACTTACCTGCTTTCTTCATTCATCTTCCTCAAAATGTAAAATTTCTTCAGTATGAATGTGACTCTCATTCCAGATACTGGCTTTTCATAGTAAGTAAATCAGTTGGAGCAGGTTGGCTGCCCATTTCCATGTTTGAAAGAGGCTCTTAATGGGGAAAATGTGTCTTGAGTAGGTATGAACATTGAGCAGTTTAGTAATGACAGTATTCAAATATTTCCAGGATCAAAATACGGCTGCTACTCTGATGCAGAATGACAGAATGCTTCCCTTTCACTGAGTTTCTCTGTGATCTCTAGCCTCATAATTAGTGACAACACTGAGTCACAGAGTTAATAGGCCAACTAATCATTGACGAAATGTCTGAGAAAGTAGCTGTCATTCATTTCCTATGAAACAGTCATTTTCAGTGTGAGTGATGCAAAATACAGTCATCTTTTAGTCACTCTACGGATGTAGGAATTAATTCTAGGGATTCTCTTGAATGCTCTTAGTTACTTTTCACTCATTGCTGAGACAGAATACCTTATGCCAAAAATTAGGGAAGGAAAGTTTTATTTCTTTGAGCTCTTTGGGGTTTCAGTCCTTACGCAGTTGGGTCCAAGGCAGTATGGAGTGGTTGGGCTGCCATTCATCACGGCCACCAAACAGCAAGGCGAATGTGCAAGAAAGTGCAAGAGGCCTTCCCCTTGCCCTTTCTCTGTAAGTTGGCTCCATCCCTTGGCAGGTGCCACACTCACATCACCAATCCCAGCGCTAGACAACAAACGAATCGCAAACACCAGACTCAGCCTCATCCAAATTACATGAGGCCTTAGGGGGACATAGGATCAAACTCACACAAATGCCAAAATTTGTGGATGCTAAATAAAATGGCATAATATTGGCATCCTACTTACACACAGCCTCCTATATACTTTAAACAGTTTCTCGATTCCTTAGAATACCTAACATAATATAAATACTAATTAGTTTTGGAATAATGACAAGAAAAAATATGTATATATTCAGCACAGTCCCAATTTATTAAAACATTTTTGATCCACTATTGATTGAATCCACGCATATGGGACATGGATACATATTGACAAAAGGGAAAGGATCACCTGAGCTACATAGAACATGTGTGAATGAGTACAGATATCATCATGTTTAAGAAACTCTTGCCCTTACAATTTGGAATTGGGAAAATCTAGGTTGAACTAAAAATAAAATAGTTTTGTGATACATGAGCTACAACCAGTGTCTCAAACAGAATTGTAATTCTTAATGACCTAATAAAAGCCTGCTGCCAAAGTCAGCACAATGTTTCTCCCTCTCCTACCTTGCAAAGTAGGACTCAAGAGGAAGAGAATTTTTTGGTAATTACAAGTACCAAGATTTGGCAACAAGATAACTGAGTTAAAGGCCTACTATGTAGTTTACGAGTTTCTCAATTCAATTAAGAATTAAGACTCTCAGTTGCCTATTTATAAAAAGGAGAGAATGAAAATGCTTTCCCTATAGAATTTCTAAAATAGCCAACAAAATAACGTATTTAAAAGAGTAGCATCACTTAAAAAGCACCATTCAGACACGTACTTAATTAACTAAGCAAACATTGAAGTGCCTGCTACATGCTGACACTGATTCAGAGGCTAGAGAATTGCAGTGTACAAAACAGACTGGGCTCTGCTCCCTTAGAACTGGCATTTGAGTGAAGAAATAACAAAATAACTGATCACCAAAGAGTCATCCAAAATTACAATTATAATCAGTGGAAAGAAGGAGAAACATGTGGTGTACAGTACTTACTTATAGGATATTTGCTTGAAGGTCTTGAAGGCTTCTCTGAGGAAGGGATTATTTGACTGAGAGATGAAGGACAAGCAAGAGATGACAATGGAAAAGAAAAACTAGAGAAGAAAAGTAGAAGGTGTCTTCTTTTTAAAAAAGCCTTTATGTAGGGAAGCAGCTGGACTCAGGCTGAATAATAAGATGTCACTGATAGTCAACTGTTGTTGACTCACAAAAGTGTCATTTCATATAAATCAATTAAAGTATGCTAGTGTAGCCTGGAGGCAGAAAGCCGCAGTGGATTTGGTCTACAGTGATGCTGGGAGAGTTAGGGATGGACCCTAGTAGAAGATTTTAAAAGCTCTGAGAGACTCTTGGTCTTAGTCTTGATAGCGATGGGAATCCCAAAGATCTTGTACTGAGGATAGTGATGGAACAACAGAGGTTATATCTATTTCACTGGTACTACAATTACCCAGGAATATTAGGCATTTTTCCATTGCTGAGAAAAGATACCTTATGATTGCAATTTACAGGAGTTAAATTTTGGCTTACAGTTTGCAGAGGATTCAGTATATGATTGGTTGGTTCCAATGCAGAATGTTATGGTGGAAAGGCATGGCACAGGAATGCTGCTCAACCCATTGCAGCCAGGAAGCAAACAGTTAGAGGAACTGGGAATAAGACCTCAGTGATCCACTTTCTCCCACCAGGCCCCACCTCTGAACATGAGACATTTGGGGGGATATTTTAGATCTAAACTGTAACACCAGGAAACAACTGGTGGTGAGATTTTAGCTCATTGGTGAGACAAATGTGCATGCTGACCAACAGTTTCAATAAAAACTAGCAATAAGCCTGTTACAAATGAAGACCTGTCAAATCAGAACCACATTTCTACCATGCTCCCTGGTGATGGTAATCACTCATATGCGTGGTGACTTGTACCTCCTTAGAGGTAGATAGCAGGGTACAAGAGGAATTTAGAGGGTAAAGTCATACATATTGATCGGTGATAAATCAGATATAGGAAAGTGGTAAGGGAGAAAGGGAAAATAAGCCCTAAATTTCTGACTTGCACAACTGGATGGAAAAGAGAACTTTCTCTGAGTTATGTGCATTGGAAGAGGGTTAGGTTAAGAGGAAATGAACATGAACTGAGTGCTGGGGTTGCCTGAGTTTGAAATAAGTTTAACGCATTCAAGTGAAGAAGTTGATGCAAGAGCTGGATTTAGAGTTGTCAGTTCTGAGGAGAAATATAGCCTAGAATGATAAATTTAGGTCATGTATAAAGGCAAAAGTCATGAAAGAAGTAGGAGAAGGGTATGGAGTCAAAGGGAACAGTGAGAAGCTCTCGAAATACTTTAGTCAACTGTTTGTCACTGTGACAAAATACAGAAGAAAATCAATTTAAAAGGAGGAAAGGTTTATTCTGGATCATGATTTCAGTCCATGTTTGACTGGATTCATTGTTGTGGGCCTGAGGTAAAGTGGAACATCGTGGTTCACAGGGGTGTACTTTTTGGCAACCAGGAAGCAGAGAGGAAGAGAGAGAGGGGGAGAGAGAGAGAGAGAGAGAGAGAGAGAGCGAGAGAGAGAGAGAGAGAGAGAGAGAGAGAGAGAGAAACAGATAGAAAAGCAAAACAGAAAGGGGCCAGGCACTGGAGTGTACATAGCCTCCAAAGTCACATCCTCATGATCTACTCCCCTCAACTAGGCCTACCTTCTATCCATCACCTCCCAAGAATATCATAAAATTGCGATCTCATCAATGGACTTAACTACTTGATAAAAATCAGAGTCTTCACGATCCAATAACTTAACCAAAAGTTTATCATCTGACAACTAAGCCTTTAGTATATCAGTGTTAATGGACATCTTGAATCCAAACCATAACAAAAACTTTTCCTTCACCTGTGCATCTTCTACTCATGAAGCTTTAACTCTAAGTTAGAGAAGATACGGCAAGATTCTACAGTATCAACAAGATTAAAAAGTTCTAACCCTGGACTCCAAGAAAGTTTCTGGAGAATGTATGGCCAATCTGAGTTTAGATAAGCATGAAAGTCTGCAAACTTGGATACTTTCTCAAATATGGCATAATGGAAATATCTCTGTGTTTCTATGTTCTACATCTGCAGTATTTGATGTGTGTTTTTAGAGTTCTCTTTAAAATGAAAGTAAAATCATTTTGATGATGTATAGAATCACACACATGTAGTTGTTTAGGTACTATAATTACATAAACTTACACATAACCTTCTTAACAAACAGTATTTGCATAGTGTACAGAAATTTTGAAAACAACTTTTCAGCCATGGTTATCATAGTGTCCCATTTACTTTTCACTCAAGCATAAGAAAGTCTATAAAGGGACATACTAGGGGTTTGTGCCAAAAGTAGCTCCACTTGACTTAAGTCAGCCTCGCTTTTAGGATCTTTTTCAAAGTATTCTTTCCAAACTTAAACTAAATTTTTTTCCTGAACCATTGCCTCCATGTGGAAATAGTATATAGTAGATAGTTCACACTCGAGGTCATTTTTGAAATGTAAAATGGCTCCAAAGGAGACTTAACAGTTGCTGCAGAGGAATTATAAGATTGTCATGTGAAGGGAGATTTCTGTATATCAGAAACAATAATTTCTTGTTCCACAATGACTAGGTAGTTTGCCAAGTTTAAAAAAGGATTTATTTAGAGTTTGGAAATATTTTCTAAGCATATACTGTCAAACACTTTAGTAAAATTCTCAGAAGTAACAATTTGTTCTATTCATGTAGCTTTGAGTGATTTTAGGAATCTTTGAGGAACTCCTTCAACTTCAAATTTAAACATTTAAGAAGCAACCTGTCACTTGTAAATGTAACAGTAACTATGTTCTAAACTTCTTCACTTGATCAGTTTAGTCTAGAAGTGTCCACAGTATTCACTTGGGTTTTTTCCATTTGCTTTCTTTTCATAATTTGTGTCTTATCACCATTCTAGTGTCTACCTACCTTTCAAACAATTTTTAATTTACAAACCAAGGCCAAATGTACATGAACAAATTGACACTGAAAAGTAAAACACTTGAAGGAAAAAGTTCAAAGGAAAAATATTTAATAATTTACAAATTATTGACAAGTATTTAATTGTCTCAGTTTTCAACTTTTGTCCATGTTTTGTCTCAGAATTCACTGTTCTAAACCTTGAGTTTCTATGACAAAGTGTCCCATTTGAAATTATTTATGCTAAATAAGACTTGTAGTTTTAGTAAATATGTGTATGGCATGTCTTATTCAAAACTCTACATTCACATAAAGATATTTATGTAGCATTCTGTTTTTTTAAAAAAAAATTATTAAAATAAGTATCCAACTTATCAAAATATCATCACAGATGAAAATGCAATAACATAAAAGTATGGATATGCAGAAGTAATCCCATCATGTCCTATACAACTATATAATTGTATTTTTAAAATATTTTTGTAAGATGTATCTCAAGACAACTTTTCTGGCTTATTCCACATTCACTTAACTTTTGAAACTAGATTCTCATTGTTTTTCTTTGGAAAATGGAAATACAATTTTCATTTCATTTTATTTATTTATTTATTTGGTGGTAATGCGGATTAAACCCAGGGTATTTCAGTGAACTATATCCCTGGCCTTTATTTTTTATTTTGAAACAGGGTTTTGCTAAATCACTAAATTGCCCAGGCTGACTGGAACTTGTAATCCTCTTACCTTAGTCTCCTAGAGTGCTGGGATTACAGACGTGTGCCTCTAAGTCAGTTCTCTTTATTTTAACTTTGCCAAATTCTGTTACTTTGCTTTCACTTCAGTAAATTCTTAGAAGAAAAAGATCTATGATACCCAGGAGAAAACCTAGCATTGCAATCCATGCCTTGGCTTACTCTTGTTGAAGATAAACGATTTCAAAGAATATCAGTCACCCAAGACACCTTGCGGTGGATCCAAATAAAGGCAAGACCACTCTGTGATCTTGCCTGAACACAGATAACCATGAGTATTCCTCAACCATAGAAGTGACCAAATGTTTCCTGATGTGCAATCTATAAGTGGCTGCTGCTGCTATACCCGCTGCAGCCTTGTCTTCTCTATTGCTCCTTCATATATTAGGTAAGATTTATCAAGATACTCAATTATAGAATTACCCCCACGTGCTGACATGGTATGTCTAATGCAGTGTAAAGCCCTGCTTCCATGAATTCTCCCCCAAATCACCTATCATGAGCCTTAATCTCCTAATAATTTTCTAATACTCTCCTATTGAGATGTCCACTCTCTATAAGAGAGAACCAGGTCCCCAAATTAGTCATTTTTACCTTTGTTGAGGTCCCTGCATGCTGTGTCCCTCAGGCAGATAGATGAAGACGAAGGAGAGCAGGAGGTCACAGGGACTATCTGGAAATCTGAGTTTGCTTGTGGCTTGCTTTAGGAGGAAAAGTATTGGCTTCACTTCCATGATATTACACTGGAAGTGTATGCTTTCCCAGAAAATTTTTATATATTGAAATATTTTCAATTAGCTTGGCTTTGTAACTTATGACAAAAAAAGAAAATGATCCTTTGCTTAGGCTGTGGCATTCTTTCAATACTCCCATTTTCTTAGAGCAGTGTAAATTGTTTTGAAATGCAAACAGATGTAATAAGTTCAAAATCAAAGAAAATATTTTTGGTTTGATGCTTCTTCACAGTCTGAGGTGCTACTCTCTAAGAACACGATCCTGTGACACTTCAGATAAGAGTCCTGGGCCCATAAATTCATTAGGAAGCACGGAGCATCTTCTCCCTGTCTGTGTCTTTCTGAAGGTCTCAGGTTTCAATCTGTGCCAGGAGTCATACATCACACTCAACAGTGTGTCTCCAGAACTGACTGAGGAAAGTGCAGAAAAACTACTATTAACAAGGGAGTAATTACTTTCGGCTTAAATTAATTATTGGCCGCTCAGGACTGGTGAGCAAGGGCCACACAGATGGCCTCTGACTCAGTTCTCATCTTTGAGGAAAGAAATATTCCAGTGTGGTGCACATGACAGCATACGATAACAAAAGACAAGCCATTTCTGGTCTACTGGTCTTGAATTCACCGTATTTGATAATATGACACGAGGCTTATTTGCATTAGCACTGTAGGTACATTGTATTTTTTTAGGGAAAACACATGAATGATAGTCATTTGGGACAGGGGTCATTTCACAGCAGTCAGCATTAGGACCAGCGAAGTCAAGCCAGGGACCTTTAAAATTCAATTCAGTAGAAAGAACAGGTCACGGATCAGTGAGCAGGTGATGGAAGGTGTTCGTGAGGAATTTAGATTAGCACAAAATTCAACAAACCACAAGAACTGGGAAAGAGAGAAAGTGAGGTAACTTGGAGAGCAGGAAGCCATGATCTCAGCAGGGTGCAGGAGGACATTGGTAGCTCCTACACCCTAAGCTCTCCACAGGCAAGAACAGATTCCCATTTCTCTATGTCCTCATAAGCTGGCAGTTGACACCACTGAGCTTTTGTTGAACATAATCAGGCAATTTGAGCTATTGTTCATTTGTGAAATAGCATGCACTTTCTTGTTAGAGATCTGCATAGAATTAATTCAACTCGATAAATATTTTAGAGGACCTACTATGTGCCAAGAACTTTGATCAGTATTGAAAATATGTATGCCATTCTTCTGTCCTCAAGGAATTTGCAGTGTAGTAATTGCTGCTAACTGTAATGATAGAAATACGGAGATGGTCACAAGGCAGAATGAAATGCTGATGGACTATCAAAGGAGGTGTTGTTCAGAAGCAGTTTTATAGCCTAGATAGGACTCTGTCCTATGGAATAATTGGGAAATGCATAGTAGGAAGAAGAGACAGTGTGCAGTGATGCAAAGATATGTAAACAACATAGAAAACTCCTGTAAAATGTAGTTCATTCTTGCTATAGAGATATTTGTGGACCAGACCAGATGGGTCCTTGAGTGCCAATGTAAACAGCTTGTCGTGGGTAGTGGGAAATCACTGTAGGACTGTAAACAGAAACGTGTCAAATTTATATTAATAAGACAAGTTATTTAATAGATAAAGACTGGAGTGGGAGAAGACTGGAGATAAGAAGGCAAGGAAATTATAGAAAAATTCTATGCAATGGGTGGGAAGATGGAGAACTAAGACTGGAAATGAAAAAAAGCAATATTTGAGACAAATCTGGGGGATGAGATAAATAAGATGTTTCATTGGATATGGCTAGCAAGTAGAAAACAAGCACAAAAATATGTTTGAATTTCAGTCTTGGGCAATGATATAGATATTGAGTTATCATTGGGGTAAAAGAAAATCATGTGAAGTAGTTGGGGGAATGGGTAGGTAATGAGTTGTTTAGGGTATGTTGTATCTATTATCTTCTGAGACACTGATGACAAAATTTTTGGTAAGCAATTACATTTTTAGGTAAAAGGTGTTACAAAACACAGCTTGCTATGATATAGGCAAAAATAAAAGTAAAGATAATAGATGGCTTGATCTAGGATGATACATAGATAAAAAGAATTAAAGATAAATCTTGATGAATACCAACATTCAGATAATGGGTGAAGGGAAAATCGGTGAAGGAAACTGAAATGAAACAAAAAGTGAGGGGAAAGCCAGTAGAGTGGTATATGCCTAGGTGAAAAAAAATTCAAGAAGAAAGTGTGATGAAATTACTTTTAAAGAGGGTAGAAAAGTGAAATGAGTAGAAATAGTCCATCGTATGAAACAATTAAAAAGAAACTAACTAGTAAGAGGAATAATAGGGGGAGAAGAGATGTATACTATTCATAGCAGTGTTTCGGGGTAGAAGAGGTAGGAATTCATTTTGAGAGTGAAAGAAAGGCTATAAATAGCAGAAAAGAAGGAATAATATGACAATCACAAGGAAGGAGGATAAGGAAGATCGCTGCTTGGAAAAGTAATTTTTTTTTCAAATCTAGGAGCGATGGGTTGGGAGTGAGAAACATTTGAATACATTTCTTCGTAATAACAACATAGCTAATAGAGTTAATGTAAATAATGAAAAAAAATCGCACTAGTATTTTACTGATTCTAGTGTTCATATAGACCAAAACTGTTTTCACCTTCATCAAGGCTTTCTATTTCAAGACATCTTTAATGCAATGCTGTGAAAATCTAAAGTGTTCATCGTCTTTCCTCATAATCTTATGGTATAATTATTATTTTACATATCATAAAAGTAACTCAACAGTCAGTAAAAGGCAAACCACTGGGAGCACCTATGTTCCAATTTTTTAAAATTAATTTTACCTCTGTTAGTCTTTAATTTGCTCAATTTAGTAGTTAGCGTGAGCTATTACACAGTTAATTATTAGCTGTAGATCATAAATTATACTAAATTTATTGAGTTAGCTCATTGATCATTCACCTGAGTAGCAAGACATAGACTTATTCTCAGAGGTCATGATCTCTTGTTGAGTAAAGTAGCTCCCCTAATAAACACTAAAAGTATGTACAAACTTGCTTTTTACCTCTAAATATCTGTAGATTCTATAATGATATATGTCACTTTCTAAGGATGAAATTTACACTATCGTTGACATGTAATTTTGTTTGAAAATCAATTTTTTAAAAAATACCTCTACATTATTGTTTTTAAATATATAAACATGGCATATTTCTCCATAATTATTTATGCCTTACTTATGAGATGATTCAGGCTCAGGGTCTTTTATGAGGTTGTATTCAGGGTATCAGCTAGCTGAGGATGAAGCCACCCACAGACTTCATGGACTGAAGGCTTTTTCCAGTTTTATGTCTGGCCACTGACAGAAATCTTCAGTTTTTCACTGGCTTTTGACACAGGTCTCAGTTCTTTACTCTGTAGGACTCTCTATAACACTATTTGGCATTTTTTTAAGGCATGATTTTCATCAGTACAGCTGATGAAATTCGTGGGTATATTTCAAAACTACCAAGGTAAGTCTTTTAATTTATTCAAATCTTTAATTTCTTATAGGATGCTCAGTAACACTCATTGCACAAATTTCAAATAGTTGTTAAATTCATACCTAGACATTTTTCCATGGTATTATAAGTGGATTTTTAACACTCCCCATTTTAATGTTAGTATATAAACACAAAAGTGTTTTTATATTTTGATCAGATATTCTGTGACTGTGTTAACATCATTATAATAGTAGCTTTTCTGTCGCATTTTCAGGTCTTCCTAAATATACAATCTTGTCTGCAAATCAATATGATATTCTATATTAGTCAGAGTAGAGTCAGGAAACAGACATTATATTGACTATTTTAACTGTATGTTAATGTGTGTAGCCCCAAAGTTCTAAAAAGGCAAAAAAAGAACATTAATATATAGTAAATGAAGAATGGAAATATAAATGTACAAAAGATATAAGATGGAAATGGGCAGAAATGAAAAGGAAACCAGAAAGATACACATTTATTTGTAGGACTTTGACATACTTCTTTCAGTAGCTTATAAAAAACAGATAAAAAAATAGAAACATATATAGTAGATCTGAATAATTAAGAAATTTTATCTAAATGACATGTAACAAACACTACAGTTCACAATGAAAAATATAGTATTTTCAAGTGCACATAGAATTACTAAAATAAAATGTCTGGTTATAAAGCAAACCTCAGTAACAATAGCAGTAAGCAACTACAGCCCTCAAAACTTGGAAGAATAAACAGAAGAGGTTACAATTGGTGAACGGTAAAAACTTGGAGCAAGGATGCCAGGGCACTGAAATTCAGACCTCTGAGAAAGCTCTATTGGTGCTAATGCCTTTGAGTTGAAAAAGTGTTTCCCCGGGTTTATAACCCCAAATTCTGAGAAGATAGTGCTAGTTGGATGGTTCTGGTGTTTCTGGGGACACAAGAGGCTAGTTCTTTCCAGTGCTGGGAAAACTGCAAACAGATTAAACTGCTAACTAGAATGAACTGCCACAGTTGGTGGCAAGAAGTGAGGCTGTCACTCATGCGTGCAAAGAGGGCCTGGGATCCCAGCAGCCTTTGAAGAGCTCCTCTGCATCTCTTGCATTAGGGCTTTGGCCCAAACCTCTGATTTAACTCACTAGGCTGTGTTTTAATCACCTGAGACAGCTCCCAAAGCTTGTATCAAATGAAAATACTCTTGCAACAAGGAAGAAGGAGGTGAGGAATGGTGGAAGACGAGGAGGAGAACAGAAGCGTGTGGTACCATTAACAGGACTGAGAATCAAACACTGCACTTACATAAAGCAAACTTCTCTTGTCTTCTTCCAGTATTGTCCTCTCTAGATATATTGCACACTCTTTGGAGCTTTTATTCATAACACCTGCTTCCCTAGATTCATAGCACCCTCTGTTGGTTCCATTGCAAGCATTTAACAGGTTACCATTTGGCATAAGAGAAATATAGAGAAGCTCAGCATTTCAAGCAGAATGTATAAGAAAACCATGTTTGCTAAGTAGCAATACTATCTTAATATGGATCTGAATGGAACAGAGAAACAAGAACAAAATTTGAGGTTTCCTAGTCAATTGCAATTGTTCCTTTCAAAAGTTTGTCAAAGTAAAAAGCAGATCAGAGCTTTCAACAGTCTTTCAAGCTAATGATTAAAGTTTACAAGCTAACGATTAGAATTTAGGACCCATCAGGTTTTGAGTTGAAAACTGAACAGCCAGGAGCACACCAAGTGTGAAGTGATTGATATGTAATCAAGGTTTAATTTATGGAATTCCTGTTTTATAGAAGGATCAGCTATTTGCAGGTATCAGGCAGAAAGTTTAAATCCATGAATCCTAAACGTAAAATTTGCATGCACTCTTGATGCTCAAATAAAATAAAAAACTGTCTAAAAAAATCTACTAAGGGACATTTTAATTACTAAAGGTGATCTAAATATTAGAGATGTCCAGCTATTATTAATATGCTCAAGAAAATAGAGGAAAACACAATTAGAATTCATGGGAAGATAAAAGTAAACGAAGAATGGAAATATAAATGTATGAAAAAATTGAATATACATTCTGGAACTGAAAATACAAGATCTAAATAAAAAAATTATTATGTTTAACAGCAGATTAGACATAGTAAAAGGCAAGATTAGTGAAGTGGATAAGACCCCAATGAAAATATTCAAATCAAAATACATAGAAAAAAATAACAAAAATAGTAGAGATGTAGAGATCTTTAAGATAGCATGATAAATCTAACACACACACACTCACACATAAAACTGGACTTTCAAAGAAATGTTTGCAGAAACCAGGAAAGAGGCAATCAATATTCGATTAGATAATGGCCAATAATTTTCCAAAACTGCTGAAATATTTTAACATTTGAGTCTCTTCATTCAAGAAACTTAATGAACTCCAAATAGAATCTAACAAACATGATAAATATAAGGTCACACTAGATTCGCTATAATAATACTGCAAAAATGAAATAAAAGAAAACATTTAAAAACAACTAGGAAAATCTATATGATCTTTTATAATAAAATTATTTAGATAAACAGAACTCATAGGATTAAATCCAGAAATATTTATTATGATAAATCAACTCAACTCATGATTATGGAGGCCAAGAAGGCCCATGATCTGCTGTTTGCAAACTGAAGTCCCAGAACAGCCAGTGATGTGTTTTCAATCTAAGCCTAAAGGCTTGAGCCTCAGGGGAGAAAATAGTTAAAGTCACAGTCCAAATCAGTCCAAGAAAGATGGAGCAGATGATGTGAGTTCAAGTCTGAATTTCAAGACTGCTAATATTCAAAGGCAGAAGAAGATGAATGTCCCAGCTGTCACAGAGAGAGTGAATTTACCTTTTTCTTACCCTCTTCTATTTGAACGATTAACAGATTAGATAATGCCTGTTCACAATGACGAACGCGACACCCTTTTCTTGGTCTAGTGATTTACCTACAAGAGGACAACAATAAAATGAGAACTTACCTCTCAAATAAAAATAGAAAGTTAGAAGACAATGTTACAGATGTAAATATAAGATGGAAATGGGCAGAACTGAAAAGGAAACCAGAAAGATACACATTTATTTCTAGGACTTTGACATACTTCTTTCAGTAGCTTATAAAAAACAGATAAAAAAATAGAAACATATATATTAGATATGAATAATTAAGAAATTTTATCTAAATGACATGTAACAAATACTACAGTTCACAATGAAAAATATATAGTATTTTCAAGTGCACATAGAATTACTAAAATGAAATGTCTGGTTATAAAGCAAACCTCAGTAATTTATAGCTATGAAATCATTTGAAGTATGTACTCTGAACACAATGGAATCAAGCTATAAGAAAATACTAGAAAAAAAAAGGATAACTAGCTAGAATCTTTCACATTAAATAATGTACATCTAAACAACCTATGAGTCCAAGAATAAATGGTAATTCAAATTTAAAACATTTTGAAATCCAAAATGTTTAGTATGCACCCATATTTAAATTGAGGGAGGTGTCAAATGAGTTCTTCAAGGAAAATATGTAGCCTTAATTGCATACGTTAGAAAATTTTAAAAGACCAGAAGCAACAATTTATGGTTCCTATAACAAAGTTAGAAAAGAGCAGAATAATGAAATATCAAGAGAAGTAAATAAACAACTAGAAATCAATGAAACAAAAAACAAAGTTTGTAGATATTAAAATGATAACAGTGAATGATAGTATAGCCATATGTTTTGAATTCTTGAGCAAAATGGAAATTTTTTTTAAAAAACACAACTTAATGAAACTGTAAGAATAAAAGAAATCTGTAAAGTTATAATAAATAGAAAATTTGATTAGCCCTATTCAGTAGGTTTAATCGTAGCCCTTTTGAAAAGATTTGTCTACCTAGAATCTGTGAATATGGTCTCATTTATTTATTTATTTATTTGGTACTAGGAGTTGAACTCACAACCTCTTGCTTGCCAGGCAAGTGCTGTGCCACTGAGATATATCCCCAGTCCTACAGCCTTACTTAAAACAGGACTTCCATTGGTGTCGCTAAATTAAGAATTTTGAGGTGTTATACTGGGTGATCTGAGTGAGTTTTAAAGCCAATAAGAAAAGTCAAGAAGGATTGACCCTGAAAGTCTTTGGAGGATGTGTGGTCATGATGACACATTGACTTTTTGACTTCATGGTCTCCAAAACTGTGAGGGAATAAACTTCTATTGTTCAAAGTCACCAAGTTTGTGTCAATTTGCTTTGGTCAGAACAGGAAAACTCTGTTTTTAAATTGATTAAATCTATTAATAAAAGCATTACAGGGCTGGGGATTTAGCTCAGTGGCCTAAGCATCTGCCTGGCAGGCACAAGGTTGTGAGTTCAGTCTCTGGTACCAATAAATAAATAAATAAATAAATAAGAACTTTACAAAAAAATCTTATATCAGATTGCTTCCTCAGTAAACTCTTGCAGATATTTCAGGAAAAATATAATAATAGTTTAGTTTGACTCTTCCAAATAACAGAAAAAGAGGAACAACTTGTGATCTGTTTTATAAATCCCAGATAAACTAGATGAAAAACTTGAGGGTAATAACAAAATATAGTAAAATAAAAACCAATTTTTCTTGTGCAAATAAATACAAAAATCGTAAATGAAAATTAACAAGTCAAATAGGATTAATTCTATAAATATAAGAATAATTTTAGAATGTACATACTTAATTGATATAAGATTTTAAAATGGGTAAACCTATTTAATGTATAGGTTTAAAAACCAAGACAGTTTTTGTCTTTCCGACTTCAAAAAGCAAGGCATGAATGACTTCTGCTATCTTGATGATGTCTTCTTTCTTGGCCTGTTGATAATAAAGGTGTGTAATCAACCTTTATGAAAACTCATCAAGCTAGTTATTTATGATGTGTGTACTTTTTGTAGGTATGTTTCAAACCTTTTACATTAAAAGCATCCTTAGTTATCAGAGATGAGTTATTAAAGAAGTTAAGGATTTGAGAAGCCATGCAGTATTTTATCTTTTGTCATGTGGCATTTTAATAAAATATTATGAGTTGCATAGTACTGTGAATTGAACTAGCTATTTATGACTGCACAATAGAACATAAATTATAAAAAGATAAATCTTGGTTATTGAAATTTTAAGTTTAAAAAATTATAGCTAAAAGCACAACTAGGAAACTCATCAGCTTCTATAGCTGCTGTAAAAGAATGCTTATTTCTGTAGCTACCAGATTGAGATTTCTAATAAAGAAAGTCTTATATCAGAGGTAACCAAATCACAACAATAAATGAATTCACAACTTTACTATGCCTCCTATGTTAAAGCTACAACACTGATCTAGATAGAGTAAAACTGAAGATTAATTTTGGAATGTTGGGTAGACATTGTTGAAGTTGTGTAATCTGAAGCACAAGTCCCACCATGGTTGTCACCAGGAGCAGCCATTCCTCTCTGTTGGAGGATATTAACTCCATTGTGTCTAAGGAATATTCATAACACCCACTGGAGTAATTTTCTTGCAGGACAAAGTTAATTATCTTCAAGAACTCATACCAGCTTTCACTGCTGTCAGGTCTAGTTTTTGATAGATGGTTTGGCTGATGAAAACTTTGAATCAGTTATTGCCTATATTAAATGAAGAGTGAGATGTTATAACTTCTTGCTAAACTAGAGAGGAAGAAAACCATAGCACAAGGAGGCAAGAATCTTGAGTTTTATTAAGTGTGATCAAGTCACGCACCTTTCAGCTCTCTTCTCTAGTGGGTCCAGTAGACATTTCTTTCATCCAGACTTGGAAAATTACAATAGTGAACAAAGCATCCACACTCTTGAAAACCTTGTAGTGACCCTTCTCTGCAGGCCACAGGTGACAGCAGCAGACGCTAACACTGAAAAGATTTCCCTGAATCCTTTGGGGATAATTGAATCTTTCCATCAATGATGTCAGCAGTAATTAACTCTCAGAAGCAAGGCATACAGGGTTACTTTAATGAATAGCAGAGCTAGAAAAACAATCAGAATAGTGTGACTTACAGAGTTTTGGTAGTGGCTAATTGGTCATGGTATCCTTATGATAAAAATCTGTTCTTTATCACCACTGTAACAAGCCATGATCCCATTCAATTATCACATCTGAGCTGATTCACAAACCCAGAACCCCTTGAATAAAGTGGAGGTAGTGTCTACTTGGGAAAGAACTTGACTAGATTTTCAAAAGTCTGTATCAGTACTCTTTCTCTTTCCTTTCTCAAAGCTACTTACCAGGTTGATTTATTTTTGGAAAAAATGAACATTTTTCAGACCCTCAGTAAATATTGAGTACTGGCTACAAAATGCTGAGGAGTTCCAAATCACACAGTAGTCCAACAGTCAGGGAGGTGAAGTAACAAGCAGATATTTGAACTAGGTTTGTCCAGAGTCCTGAACCCAGCATAACGATGTTTCCTCACTGCCTTAATGCGTAACTTGAACACACATTCCTAGACCTGAAAAAAAAAATAGTTATTTTGGTAGGAAAGAGGAAACAGGAACCTCTAAAACCAATGCCCTATATTAAAATAATAATAATAATAATAATAATAGTAATAATAATTCCACACCACATTCCTGAAGATATTAGTGCATCATCAAAGGCTTCAAAAATGTAGAGCTGGTAATTCTTATTACACTTCCATTAAGCTAACACATTTGGTCTGAATAGGACACAGGTGAAACTTGAAGTGTGACATTCATTATCAAAACTTTAATCAGTATGTGATTCAGATTACAGGTGCTGTTTCAGACACAAACTCTGCTGGATCAAATCAACACATGATCTGGTACTAGGCTTGTATCAATCGATATAAAGAAAAAGGTTTTTCTCTGTATTTGTTAATAAACTCTTACCAATACCTTTTAATTTTAACTAGCAAGCACAGCAAGCATCCTCCTCAGTTTTGCCAGGAGCCCTGCCAGTTTTTTATTCTTGATAATCGTTTCTCCTCCACATAAATGGCATAATTTATCACAGTATTCTGCAAAATATTATGCTGCTTACTGATGATGTTATGCTAATTGAATTGAATGATTGGAAAAATGACACATAGTCCAGATACCCAGGTAAAATGTGTGTTCTAGAAAGTGAGAAATATTAATATCTCTATGTCTATGAATTTATCAAGATTATGTCATATTTCCATTCATTTTGCTTTCATATTTCAACCATGTTTTTTACATTTATAATTTGTACACATACTTGGTAAAGGATTTCTTTTAGTATATAATGTTTCCTTTTTTTGGTACTAATGTTTCCCCCCTCCAACTGTATTTCCAAAGTCCTGTCCAAAATCAGATTTCAACAGCATGTCCAAGAATTTTGCAAATGGTAATATTAGGGGTAAAGCAGGGTGAATCACCAAGCTGTCAGGCTGTTTGTTTCAACTTCTGTTTTTGGAATAGCATTACAGTGTGTGTTGACTTTTCAACACCTTTGGTTATTCTCAGACAGAGACCCAGACAGTGATTGGGATTTTTCTGTTTCCCTTTTTGGAAAGCCACCAAGGCTCAGGCTCTCTGCTCTAAAGTCTTTGCTTCAATCAGTTCCTGACTCTGTCTTACTTTTATTTGGAGCAATTTTTGTCATATTTGGTTAATACTGATTGAACTGATGGCTATTTCTTGTTTGTATGCTTAGAACTTCACAGACATACAGCTTATCTCCTCTACCTTTGGCACAATGCTTCATTTCTCATCCACAGTGATACTGGATTTATGTTTGAGCCAATGTATAAATTTTTATGGTATTTTTCAAAATTATAAATATCATTATTATGTGTTTAGAATGCAGAGGTTTTCTGGTAGGGAAAATGTGGCATTTTAACTTAACATTACCAACTATTTTAAGGTTTATAGCCAAATCCTTTGTTTGGCTAAAATCTGATAATTTGCTAATTGTAGTGACTATTAGTGCACAGTTTTTATCTTAATTCTTTCAAAGATCATTTAGGTCATATTCTACTGTACTTTTGTGTTACCAGAATATAACCATAAATGCAGAATAATTTTCCTTTTCAAAATGGTCCTGGAAAGGATACCTTTTAAGCATGAACTATGTGTAGGTTTTGATGAGTAAAGTAGCTCAAATAATTCAATTTTTGATTGTAGGAGCTGTTTGTTGCAAATGGATTTTGGCAATGTGGAAGCTCTCATGAGAAAGTTGCAACTATTTTTATCTTGGTGAGAATTTTTAAGTTTTATTCTAATGCTAATTTTCAGGGTTCCTATACATAATTTGGTAAAATAAATTTTTGAAGACCATGCTTCCAAAGTTAATGATCTTAAATTATCCCAAATTTAGAGTAGGACCCCAGTATTTTTTACTGTATTGTGCTAGTTAACAATATAGAGTAGGGATAATTTGGGGCTATAACTGAGGCTTTTGAATTTTAGGCCTTTATTTCTGAGATTTTCTGAAACTAATCTTCTCAAGGATAAAGACCTCTTTTCTATTTTTTCACATCTTTCACTGGATTTGATAGCAATTATAGAAAATGCTTACTTGATGAACTAATAACTCAAACTATTATTATAAATAAGAATGTCTTGTATGTGAGTCTAAGCACATAGAATTGAATTGGAAATACCTAGACTTTTAACTCAGTTCAGGTAAATTTGTGAAAATGCATGACTTACAAACTGTGCTTAATAATATGGCATACAGTAAGTAAAAGCCACATGCCTTTCTTAAAAATATTGAAAGGCCAAACAAATATTTCTTTGGTTAAAATAATTGCTAGGAAAGTAAATCATTCATTATTTAAATACTGTATTCACAGAAATTATTTCTTGAATAATGATTGTACAATTATAATTTCTTGAATAATTTTGTACATGTAGCTAAATTGTTTCCTTTTTTTTTTTTTTGTATTTCAGACTTCCTTTTCTAAAGGAATAGTTTCTAATGGAGTGAAACGGTTGGATCAATCCCAAATGACTTACTAGAAAATTAGTTCTAAAAAATGTACTGGCATTTAGGAATATTCTTTGTTTTATCTATTCTACAAGTAAATCTGGACTTCCCAGACACAAAGTGCAGAGATAATATAGCAATTATCTATTTAAGATTTATAGACAACTGAAGGGACCCTTTTAAGGACACTCAGAACCCAAATATCCAGTTTGAAAACATGGCACACCACCAGTGAATATCTGCATTCGCCACTTAACAGCCAAGTCTCCCTTCACTGGTACCTATGTTAACATGATCAAAACATTGAAAACCTTCACAGCCTCAGAGTAAAAGGATAAACATTACTTGCCTTCTTGTTTATTTACATACATTATGGCAAAAATATCTCTTTTATCCAAATCATAATCAGTTCTTTCTTTGAAAATTATACATTTACACTACAGATTTGTTTTGAGAGAACAACTTAACTTGTGAATTATGGCAGAGACAATGAGACGTGGATACCAAATTATGTTTTTTCCTTCCTGGACACACAGAGTGCCTTATTTTTTAATCATGTGACCAACCTGGGCCAATGCAGACAAGTAGGAGTGCTATGCACTCTTCTAAGCTTGGACTTCAAAATTTGCATATTTTATGCTCTCTTCTTCCATTATGGAACTAACTTCTATGACCCAGGTGGCTTAGCCAGAAGGTGACACTGCTTGGGTTCCCCAGTAGGGAGGAAAGTTTTATCCCTACTCCACCCTACGGACTCAGAGAACTGCTAATTATGTTAGTGAAATAGAAAATTTCTTTGCTTTAACCATAGAGATTTGGGGAAACAATTTTTTTTTTAACAGTGTCTGTCTCTCTAATATGTACATCACAGCAATACAGCCTGTTCTACCTTTTGGGAAGGAGAAAGGGGTTGTCTTTAAAGTGGAGATAATTTACATAGAGTAGATTCACAAAATACTCAGCATTTTTAAGGCAAGGTAATACCCTGAACATTTGACTTTAAATTAATTCAAACAATGTTAGCCACTACATAGAAAACCATCTTAGTTTTTTCAAAGGAGTGTTGCACAAGCTGAAAAAAAAAACAGAAAACAGTTTTGTGATTTTTTTTTAGTTTTAAAATTACTACTTGAGTCATTAAAATTAAAAATCCAAACTTTGGTTCTTCCTTAGGTTTTTAAATTTAGCTTATAATCTTATTATATATTTAAAAATCAAACAAAGTTTCAATGGTTACTTTTAAGAGAGTTTACTCCCTTTAGAAACATGATTATTAAAATTATAATAAATATATTGAATGACATATTTAATATAGTTTCTTTGGGAGTTCCTCAATTTTCTGACTTTAAATTTATGAATATGATGGAAATTTTCCTTATGGAGTGTACTGTACAAAGGTTAGTGAGATTTTAACTTAAAGTCCATCTCTAAAGTAATTAATGCATTTATTCTAAATTAAGATTTTAAAAACTGACCTGTTTAGTAGTTAAAATTATTTTACATATTTAAGTATATATCAGTTATTAAATACGCAAATATTCTTTAACAGCAAAATACTAACACTGTGGATTTGATTTTTATTTTATGAAAAAAGTTAAAACAAAATTTCATAACAAGATAGTATGAGAATAACAATAATTAATATATTGTATATTATTATCTATAAAATAGCTACTCAGATCACAAGATATAGAAATAAAAAAATCTCAAGTTGATATTAACACAAACCATTTTTTTTATGAGCACACTAATAGTATAACTAACTTGTGTTTTTCTTTCTTTTCCCTTCCTTCCTTTCCCCTTTCCATCTTAGTTCCTTTTTCCTTTTAAACAATTCCTTCCCATTTCACAATATCTATTGTACATTTTTTAAAACCTTATTTACTCTTTCAATCCCTCATATCAGACAGACAATATGATGTTTGCACATGCGAGTTTGATTTATTTCATTTATGAGTATGGTCTCAAGTTGCATCCATTTACCTATGAAAGTCTCATGTTTACTCTCCTTTACGGTTGAGTAGTACTCCACTGTATAAAAATACCACGTCTTTTTTATCCAATCCTTGGTTGATTGGTACTTGGGTTGTTTCCAAATTTTAGTTATTAACAATTATGCTGTTATAAACATGGGTGCACATATATCACTGTGGTATGATACTTTAATTCTTCTGGGAAGATATCCAGAAGGAGAAGATCTAGATCAAATGGAACCAAAGATCTAGGTCAAATAGCACTTCTAATTGTAGTTTTTGAGGAATCTTCATACTGATTTCCACAGTGGTTATATGTGGGTGCATTCCCACCAAATGCACAGAAGGGTTCCTCTTCCCCCACAACACCTCCAGTGTTTGTTGTTGGTTAATTTATTGATGATAGCTATTTATTCCAGAGGGAAATGGTATCTCAGTGTTGTTTTAATTTGCATCTCTTAAATGACCAATGATGTTCATCATTTTTTCAAATATTTATTTGGACTAGCTGCACAGAGGATTGAGCTCTGCCCAGCCCAGCATCCCAGCACAATCCATCAGGGGAATGCCTGGCCAGCCTCACAGGACACAGAGGTACTGAACCCAGCCCAGCCCCAAGCCCCAGAGCCGTTCATCAGGAAGCGACCAGCATAGCTGCAGGGCCTTGGAGAATTTGAGCTCTGCCTATTAGAACACAAGGCTTGAGATCCATTGTTCAGGGCTGTGGCCATGCTGCAGACCCTAGATGTTGTGAACTCACCCAGTCAAGAGCAAGGCCCTGGCACCTTATGCCAGGGGCACACCAGGGCTTGTCTTGTGCTCCAGAGGATCTGAACTCCTTGCAGCCAGACTCAAGGTCCTGGTGGTGCCACACTTTGGGGTGTGCTTCACCTAGTCAACTGGGTCCCAGAGATTCAGAACTCCACCCATCCAGGCTGAAAGTCCAGCAACACACCCCAGGAGTGCATCTCTGCTAGCCAGCTGGGTTGCAGAGGTTCTGAATGCAACACAGCCAGGTTCTAGGCCTCAGCAACAAGCTCCAGGGGTGTAGCCCTGCCAGCTTCAGGGAGGATAAAAACTTTGTCCAGCCCAGCATCTGAGAGCAACCCAAAAAAGTACATCAGGGGAACACATGGCCAGCCTCACAGACCACAGAGCACAAGGATCCAGTACCAGAGTCTGGGGGTGTGCCCCAACTAGCCACAGGGATATTGGAGGATTGACACTCTATGCAGTTCAGTGTTCCAGTGCAATCCATCGGGAGGCTGCCTGCCCAGCCACACAGGCCTCAGAAGAAAATGACAAAATGAAAGAGTAAGAGTCAGTCTCAATCCCCCAGCCCAATGAGAACAAACCCAAGAGACATTGAAATGGAAGACACTGGGAGTCACACAACTGAACTTTCTGAAATGATAGCAACTGAATTACAGAAACAATTCCATGAAGCTATAGAGGAACTCAAATCAGAAATAATCTCTCAGCTAAAAAAATGAAATGACAACCATTATGAAAGAAATCCTGTGTGTATCTAAAGAAGATCAAGATAAAAAAAATAGAAGAACATAAGAAAATGATGGAAACTTTGCATGAACAAAATAAGACACAAATAGAATGTATGAAAGAGATTCAAAGGGAAATTCAGGAATGTAAAAATTCCATTGAAAGTGGGCAAAACTGCTTGAATGAAGTTGAAGATAGTCTCAGACCTTGAAGACAGCATGGAAGCTTACGATCACGAAAAAAAAGATCTCTTAAAAATAACAAGGAACCAAGAAACAACAATTCAACAACTGCAAGATGATGCCAAGGGAAATAACATAAGATTAACAGACATCAATGAAAAGGCAGGGGTCAATACTAATGACTGCGGAAACTATTTGCAGAAATAATAGCAGAAAAATTTCCAAACATGGGAAGAGAATCTGAAATACCGGTAACTGAGGCATACAGAACCCAAATTAACCACAACCAAAATAAATCCTCACCCAGACATATAATAATAAGGGTATCAGATATACAGCACAAGAACAAAATACTAAAAGCTGTCAGAGAAAAGAAACAGATCACATATGAAGGAAAGCCTATCAGAATCACAGCAGACTTCTCAACACAAACCTTCAAGTCAAGAAGAGCTTGGAGTGAAGTATTTCAAATC